>VDFB02082183.1:0-26110 GCA_007258455.2 Sequoia sempervirens
TCTCTCTCTCTCTCTACCTCTCCCCTTCTTCCCCTCTTCCCCTCTCCCTTCCCCATCGTAATTCTTTCTCTATATATCTCTCTCTCCCTTTCCCCTCCTCTCTCTCATTTTCCCTCTCCCTTTCCCCCCCTCTCTCTATCTCTCTCTCCCTTCACCCTCCTAATTCTCACTCTCCCCCTCTCTTTGTCTCTCGCTCGCTCTCTCTCTCTCTCTCTCCCTCTCTCTCCCCCTCTCTCTCTCTCTTGCCCACCCTCAACCTCCTAAATACTCTTGGGTATATGTGTGCAAAAATCAGATATCTGATTTATAGCACCAAAATATTACATTTTAAAATGTTTTTCAAATTAGATATTAGACACGAATTGGATATCCGATTTGTAGTACTTTGGCTTGGGCATTGCTATGGAGCAATATACTGATAGCCAACCCAAAAAAAAAGTAAACTCAGGATTTTCGCGTTTTTTGGCAAGTTCAAAATGCTACTTTTTTCATGTTGCCACTTTTGGCCCATCATGATCCTGCACATACCAGGTCTAAATCAGTAGTTGTTATTGCTAAGGTGGATCACTCCTTTCTTTGAAGGCCATACACTTATGATTGGGTCAAGTGTTCTTTTCTTTAGAAAATTCCTATTTCCATTTTTGATAGTTTAATTATGATTTGATTAGATGGGTTATGAAGAACTTATTTCAAAAAAAATATCTTTGTGAAAGAAGTATATTGGCATGAAATTAAATATGATTTGTATTCCAATGTAAAAACTACAAACAATGGAAACAATTCTTTCAACACATAAACTATTATGTAGTAGTCAATTAAAATGAAAAAGCTTACTCTATATTAGTTAGGATACACAACTAAGAAAATGATCTAAAGTTACTTATTTATCCTAGAGGAACTAAGCATATAGTATACAAAGAAAACCAACAAACCCACAACTACCCCTATTTTGAAGGAGTTTAGTTTTCTCCCCTTCCTAATCTCGCTAATATTGTCTAATTATTTTAAAGAGAAGAAGGGTCATAACACAACTTTATTCAACCCAGTAAATAGCTTGGTTAATGAAACTTGACAAAAGCAACAAAACAATTGCTACATTTGGCATTTCATGTTGAATGAAGAGTGGTGACAATAATCTACTTATAGTTTAATAAAACACTATTTTTATAAGAAGGCTTGACATTAGAAAGATAAGTGTTACTTATAGTTTAATAAAACACTATTATAGTTTTACCAACATATACTATTTAATGCTTGCATTGCTTCTATTTAATATATGAGAGAAAGAGAGAGAGAGAGAGATAGAGATATATGGGAAGAGAAAGAGAGATGGAGATATATGGGAAGAGAAAGGAAGAGAGGTGGAGATAGAGAGTCGATGGATAGGGGGGAGAGGGACGGAGAGATGGTGAGTGATAGAGAGGGGGAGATAGAGAGGGGGAGGGAGATAAAGGGATATAGATAGAAAGAGATAGAGAGAGGAATGAGAGGGAGATAAAAAGAGAAATAGAGATAGAGATATAGAGTAGGAGAGATGGAGGGAGAGATGGAGTGAATGAGAGAGAAAGGGGGGAGAGGGAGAGATAACTCAATAGATAAAGGGGGGAAGAGGCTGGAGTGACATAGATAGTGGGAGATATAGAGATATAGAGAGTGATAGGGAGAGCTATATCAATCACCCTCCCTATATCTCTATCTATTCATCCTTATCTCTCTACCCCTCTCTATCTCTTTGTCTCCCTTTCTATTCGTATGTTTGTCATTATCTCCTCTCTCTCTATATTTTCTTCCCTATATTTATCTTTGTCTCCTTAAGTGTGCAATGGGTACATTGAAGAGGTCTTAAAGGAGAATTATCACATCTTTAATCAAATGGCATGCTACCTTGAGCATAACTCCCCAAGGACACATGCAATCCTTGGATTGTTGAAATGAAACGACCAATCAAAATTTAGTTTATCTCTCTCATATTAATATATATTACTATTATATTAAATATATAATATATTAATTATATTTTGTATTATATAAAATATAGTTAAATTATTAATTATTAATTATAATAATTTTATACGTATTTAATAATTTTGTTAAAGAATATAATATATAATTATAATAAGTTGAATAATTATATTATTTATTATGTAAAATATAGCTAATATATACTTCACTATATTGTAGAATATTAAAACCTAGCTAAATGGCGCCAAAATTTTGAACTTAATTAACATACTGTAAAAGCTAACGAAACTAGGTTGTAGCTCGTCAAATTTGAGAAGTGAAAGTTCACCTGTTACTTGAAGAGTTGGAGTAGGAAAACAAGGTCGCCGGGAAGAGTTTGGAGTAGTGAAAAACAAGGGTCAATGTCATCAGGAAGAGTTTGAGTTAAAACAAGGTCAATACTAGCGCATGAAGAGTTTGGAGGAGTGAAAAAAGTCAATATCACCGAGGAAGAGTTTGAAGGAGGAAAACAAGGTCAATACCAGCGCCGAGGAAGAGTTTGGAGTTAAAACAATTTCAATACCAACGTCGACGAAGAGTTTGGAGGAGTGAAAACAAGGTCAATATCAGCACCGAGGAAGAGTTTGGAGGAGTGAAAACAAGGTCAATACCAATGCCGAAGACAACATTGAGGGAACTCAGGGAAAATCGACGACCAAGGGCAATGAGTAACGTAATTTTGGCACCCCATTCTCTTTAACCTTCAATTTTCATGCCTAGTTTCCAAAGATCTCTCGACATTGGCACCTCTATTCTCTTAAAATGGTATAAGATAAGATAGAAAAAATAAAACAACTTATACGTAACATATCCACCTACAATCCCATTCAAGCATTTTAATTAATTCCTTGAATTAAACCTAAAACAAGAATCATACACACCACAACAGTGAGATGAACAAAACAACCCTTGATCATTTTATTCAAAATTCAGATATGCTTGAACAATGGAGAGACATGAGTTTGAATTAATCATATCAATTCAAATGCCAATACTATCATAAAACATCAAATCCCCATGAATTCAAAACCTACTAAAGAATGACTCAAAACCTAAATTGCATTTTCCCTAAAACCATCAGACTTTACAATTTGCTCTGCAACTTCATCTAGACTTGACCAAAAATATCTAACTTGCTAACCTGTACTTCTAGCCTTGAAATCCTTCTTATAGAAAAAGGAGGAGCAAACAAGCATCGGGCTAGAAAGCACACGTGTCACCAGCCAATTGGACCGCCTTGTGATATTCCAAAAAAATGTTACAATAGAAATCTCCCCAAAGAATCTTCTTGTTCATCGTGGCCGCTGAGAATGGTTGATGCAGCAACAAAAAACTTCAAGAATTTCGTGCCTAGACAGTCACCAAAAAATAAAACTGGAATCTGTTGTAACTGCAACAGCTAATTTTTCAACCATTAGCAGCCTACTCCTTTTAACTTTTCCTCAATTAAATATACATTTACCCATTTCTGGTACTCTTCATCAGTTAGCCAATCAAAATTGATGACCTCATTCACCTTGACACTAAAAGGTTTGTACTTAACTGCCACCTGATTCGCTTCTCTTTCAAAAGACCCCAAGAATGAGTTGGTGCTAATGATTTTGTCCATACAGCTCACCAACAAATCATAATCTGAGTTACCCTATTTTTTAGGGTTTTGTAGTCCAAACATGATATAAAGTGGCTTACACTTTTTGTGATTACTGTAGCTTGTGTAAGAGGCCCCATGGATACTGTTGTAATTGTAGGATGCATGAATAGGGCGGAGGATGAGAAATAAAGAAGGTATAGCTGCTATCCCTCAATAGTTTTGTGAAGAAAAGCATGTGAAATGAGAGGTTCAAGCCTAGGTTTCAACAAAATATGTATGGGAGATCTAATTTTATGAATTTTTATCCATGTGCAGACTAATGGGTTGTTTCTAAACACTGAATATAGATGATATACACACACACACACACATATATATATGTATGTATATGTATTTTTAAATGTAAATGTAAATGCAATTACTGGATGCTCTCTTAGAACAATAAATGCAACATATCATTAAAGAAATCTATATCTATGTATATAAATGTGTATTTCTAAATGCAAGTGTAAATGCAAAGAGTATATGGTTTTGTAGTGTTATAGATACAACATATCCATAAATTAATGTAATTGAAATTCTAAAGTCTTCAACACATATAATATGAAATCGATGAAACTATTAAACTACATGAGAAATAAATGAAAACATTAAATGCATATGTATGTGTATTTGTAAATGTAGGTGTAAAATAAGAATAATGAAAATTATAAAGAATACAAGGAAAGGTCTCCTCCCTTCTTGGTAGTGATAACCTCCTCCACACACAACCCTTAAAAATTATGAATAGAGGAATATAATCTTTGAAGAACTCAAAGTTGATTCTCTCCTACCTAATGCAATTAGTCATTTTATCCTTACAAACATTTATAGTGATTACTAGAGGTGTAGACACCTAAAAATGACCTAGGCCTGCAAGCTTCATTTTTACCACTTTCGTCCTAGCATAATTAAGATATTTAATTATGTCCTTGGTCCACATTCGACTATTGATTAAATAATTCATAATTATTTAATTAATTCCTGTCCTTTTATTCTTCATGATTATTAAATAAATAAATTCTATTTGTTTATTAAATACGTCATTAATTGGCTAAGTCTTCCCTTAATTAAATAAATTTCTTAATTTATTTAATTCCCCTTCGTCATATATTTCTTCCTAATTATTAAATAAATAAGTTTTATTTATTTATTTCATATGTCACTAATTGTCTTAATTAAATAAATTGATTAATTTATTTAATTAATTAATCTTATCTTCTCAATTAAATAATTAAACTTAATTATTTAATTGCCAATTAATATTCCTCTCATTTTAAATAAATTAAATTATTTAAAATGTCATCTCAATTTGAACTGTCGGTCCATTTTCATAAATAATCTGAAAAAGATTATTTATTATCTCACAAAATCATTATTTTGAATTAATTTAATTCAAAATAGTAATTAATCTTCTAAAAATCAAGCAATCGGGCAGATTCTTGATTTTTCAAATCTTATCTTCAGTCCACATCTTATCTCTTTGATTTTTCAAATCTTGCAAATCAGGCAATCTTATCTTCTTGATTTTTCGAAAATCTTTATTTTCTAATTAATTTGTCTCATTTATTCTCCACCGTCGATCTGATTTTATTATGACCGTTCGATTAAGATTTTTCCCTAACCCTAATTAGGGATTCTTAGGTGCAATTTGGATCGTTCATTTCATTAATTTATCTCGTCCGTCCATTTGAAATGGCATTTTCTATAAAATGTCATCTTCTTCTCACTTTTCGATTACACAAACACACACACATGCTGACATTTTGCATAGTTATTATAGGCATTTATTTACTTTCACATTTATTTTCATAGGCAATTTTAGTATTTAATATAGTCATTTGATCAATTTTAGAATTTGTTTTAGACATAGGCATTGGCTTTTAGACATAGGCATTTAGACATATCAAATCCTTCAAGGCTTGTTGTAGGACTTAGGCATTTTTAGATTGCTCGAACAAAGAATCTGAGGGCAACAATATCTAGCAAGTAAGAAGGTGCTACAAAAATGAATCATGGAGACTTCGGCAATCAGGTATAATCGTTCTTTTATGTATTTCCGTTGTGTTTTGTAGATACTTTGGGTTTTTATCATTATGATTTACATTCAATTGATCTAATCTAATAATCCTTAGAAATTACCCTCAGTTACATTGGTGAACCCGACATTTTGTAGAAAAAATTGTGTTTTCTTGTTTGTTTTCACTGTTTTGCAGGTTACAGCCAAGACGTCATACGAAATCCCGTCACCTTCATTTGAACACAGAAAAATAGGCGAATAAAATATTTTCAAACATCTTCTGGGTTTTGTAGATCTCGGTCTCAGCTTTCCAGAACATCAAACAATTTTAAATTTCGTTAAGATTTGAGAAAGTTATGGCTGTTTTTTTTAATTTCATTTTTAAGACCCACGTTTTCTTTTGCATATAACATTTTTTTTGTGTAGAATCGTGGAAAATCTTTTCTGGATTTTGAAGGTTTAATTTTCATCTTTCCATGGATATCTACCACTTAAAATTTTGTTAAGTTTGGAGGAAGTTATCACTATTTTAAGTTTGCTATTTTTATTTTTTTTAATTTCTGTTACTAATCTTTGTTGGCAGTATGTGGCATTGGAGTTTTTCATGAGTCAAAGACATATATTCAAACTACTAACATGTGGTTTTGCAGCTACGCTTGTCAAAGACTCATTTCTCAAACGTGTTTGTGATTTCTAGTGTAGAAAACACTTCATTTTGGTGCTTTTAAAATGAATGCGTGTTTGTTTATGTTTGATTGTGTTTGAAGGTGGTAGGTGATTATGCTCTCACCTTGTGAAAATTAGGTGATCAGAAAACTAGACCCATCTTATGTTGTGTCACCCTTACGATTTAGTAATCGAAGTATCCTCTCCCCTTGCACTTTCGAGCGATCTTGGGTGTAAGAGAAACGGTTACTGACTCTAGAACTTGGGCATGTTCTGGTGGGAAAAAGTACTCACCCCAGGATGACTCAGACCGGTAGCACCCTGACACTGAGGGACTTCCAGCCGGTATATAAAAGTGGGTTCTTGGGGAAAGCCTAAGAATCAAGAGTGTGGTTCCGACGAGATGGATCTGAAAGGGGACTCTCGCCACATGGATCATGCCCCACGAACGGAATGCCCGAATTAAACACCTCTTGTATTAGTGTCCAACCGTTCTATTGGTCATTGCTTGGTATAGTGCAGGGTACAGTATCATGCCCGAAGACACTCACTACTAATCCCCTTGAGTAGAGATAGCAATTCTTGGGATGTCACTACCCAAAGAATCTGAATTTGGTGTGCTCGAATGACGTTAATGAGTCGTGGAGGGGAGCCAATGCCACCAAAATTCTAAGCTATCCGCTCTCAAGAAGGAAAGGTGTTTATCACCAATCCGGGGTATATCGGTGGGCTATACCAAGTATACAAACCCTTGGCCTTTTGGCCTTTTAGGATTGTACTTGTCTCATGTGTGCTTGCTTACAGTCAAAATATCGTGCTTTAAAGTGTTTTCTGGATACTGAAACAAACCAAACAACGGTCAAACATCAACCAAGTCAAACATTGGACCTTTTCTGATCCATTTCACAACATGAACATGCAATCTTCATCAAAAAATATTTTTGAACCATTCATACAAAGAGACCAAAATGGATGAGTATATTTCAAAGACATAGAAGCTGCAGCACAAAATCCTAACATAGTCTCCTTTGTAAAAAAATATATCTTACGTGACCCTCAAAGGTATCTAACCATGCTTTTGGACTTAGGGGCTAAGTTACCACAAGGCTTTGACATAAATACTTTGCCACCATCTGTCTACCCTTACCATCAATAGTCACTTGACACAAATCCTGTCATTAATTCACAACAAACGTCCACTTATCACCCCTATCTGAACCTTGACAAGGAAAACCAACTGTCCACTAGTCCATTCCAAGTCTCCACATCATATGCTAGTTCTTCACCTATCAATCCTGTCAACGTCTACATTCCCTATCAACCATCTATCAATTCATGTCAAGTCCCCACATCATACCATATCAATCCAGTCCAAGTTTCCACATCATACCATATCAATCCAATCCAAGTTTCCACATCATATTTTAGTCAACCTTACACTAATCCAATCCAAGACTCCATGGCATATCCGGTCGAAGTCTCCATGCCATATCCTTGTCCTTCAACAGTTAATCTAGTCCAAGACTCCATGTCATATCCGGTCCAAGTCTCCACATCATACCCTTGTCCTTCACATACTAGTCCAATGCAAGTACCCATGTCCTATCCTAGTCCTTCACATACTAGTCTAGTCCAAGTCTCCATGTCCTATCCTAGTCCTTCATCCATTAATCCTTTTCAAATCACCCCCTCACAAGCCACATCTAGTATGAAAGCTCTATCATTAGTCAAAGTCAAATCCTATTTAATAAACTTGAGGATACATGTCAAAATGAAAGCCCAAAGCATGACATTATAACGTCACCCTCGTGTCAAGAACAAGGTAGTCCATCCCATGACCCTATTTCCAATTGTATTATCAACGACAACCCCATCTTTGACCAAGACCCTACCATTGACCAAGAAGTCCAAATCCATGACAACCCCATCTTGGACCAAGACCCTACCATGGACCAAAAAATCCAAAATGATCCACTCCTTGAACTTTATGCCATTCATCATCAAACACTTGATGACCCTATACAAGCCTCGACTGTTGACCCTTTCCAAACTAAGACACTTGCCTCCATGGGACACATAGACGATATTCCTCAAGCACAAGAGTATTCCAATATGGACATATTTGAAAATGATCAAGCTATAGCTGAATTTATTGGACTCTATGACACTGACCATAATGATGGCTTTGACATTTCTTTGGAAGCACCAACAGAATCATCTGAACCTGGCATGTCACAAGATCAGACCACAGATATCAGTCAAGAATATGTCCAACAAGACAATGAAGCTAAGACACTTTATCACTTAGGGTCATCTATCTTTGTCAGAGCAGGCTTTCTCACAGATGAAAATATTACAAGTGACAGTATCCACATACCTAATGATGAGTTAGCATCTTGCTTTCAAAACAACAAATACCCTATCACAAATAGAATCTGTCAAAGCATGCAATATCAAGGCAAAGGACTAGGCATACATGAGCAAGGCATTCTAGAACCAATACAGCTTCAGGAAAATTACAGACATCAAGGTCTTGGTTATTCCTCAGACAACAAATCAAACAATGGCAGTGGTACCTCCTCGATACTGGGGGCAACCTTATCAGATACAAATGTCAAAATGGAGTCCATGAGAAATCCTTGTCATAAGATTGCTTCCAACACCCCCTCCACCCACACCATGAATCGTCATTCCATCATAAATAAACCTTCCCTTTGGAACTAACAAAAACAAATGTCAAAGACCATTGAATCAAACAAAAGGACAAGTGGACAAATGAAATTAAAATGGATCCCAAAGAAAGATGGATCAAACAAAGACATCAAGTCAAATACAAAAGTCAATCACAATGTGGAGCCACAAGACAAGAGGACTCCCACATATAACACATGTCCACCTCCTTCAAAATGGTCATCGCTAAGATATATAAAAGTGTTGGTTCCAAACACCATCCCTCCAAAATCCGTCATCCACCATCCCAAGTTTGGAAAATAAAAAGTGATTCGTCCAAACGTCCAAACAACATTTCCACGTCTACCATCATTTGTCATAATCCTACATCTCGCTTAAAGTCCAAAAATCCTACGTACAAATCCGTCTACATCATGGCAGCAACTCTTTACCACAAGGACTCTCATGGCACTCTATTGCGATGTGCATATTTTGATAAGGCCAACTCTAGTATCAGAAAGGATCACAATGACATCGATCAGTTGTATACAAGTGCTACGATCCTGACAAGACAACTCTTCAGCAAGGTCATTATTGGCATATCATGGCACTAGTCTCTACACCAACACCGTCAATGGATTCAGAATAGTCAATGGTCATCTAAAGCATCCAAGCTATCCACAAAATCAAAAAAAAAAAAAATAAATAAATAAATAAATAAAAAATCAATAAATCTTCACCCTGATGAAAACCTGGAAAACAGGTGTGTTGGTGACACCAAAAAAATCAAAAAGTCAAGAAAATAGTAAAAGAAAAATTTCATCCAATGGTGAAAACCGGCAAACAATTACCGATAAGTGTAAATTTCATGATGAAAACTCATCATAAAATCATGTGTAAAATAAATCATCTATGTGGACTCTTACACTTGGGGGCAAGTCGTCTCATTTCCCATGCCTTCCTCATGACATTGACATCCATCTAAGCCCTATCATTTCCGTCCATTTTCCCACCTACCTTGGTCTTGACATAAAACTGGCACACATAAATCATGCTTTGGGAAACCTCTTGACATGTCTATCCTTCGGTCATACACGATTCATGAAACATCATGTCATTGAATGCCGTAGTCTTATTGTCCTTATATGACATAGTCCTTGAAAACCATATGACATTCCCTTAGTCTCATGTCTCCCGTCCTTTACCAAGGCCACCTTTTGTCCTTTTATGCTTGTCACCTATCTTGGTTTTCTCTTGTCAAACGGTCTAAGGAAACTCCATCATCCCATCTAGCCCTAACCAAGTCATTCCAAATGCAATGAGTCCAATTCATACAAGCACATTATCCAAAATTTTACTTGACTGTGTTCCTGGCCTGGCTGTAGACCTCGATACTTTCATCACATTATCGTCATTGTCCTCACATTGTTTCGGGATGCGTCCTTCCCATGTCAAACAACGTTGTCATCACCTGTCAATTGGTATTCAGCTTGACTAGGGGCACAATCATGTTTGTCCTTGGATTCTCATGTGTAGGTATCAGTCATATGCATTTGTCACGATCCTCTTAAATGTCAAAATCCAAAAAAATCATAAAATGACAAAAAGACAAAAACATCATAAAATGTCATGAAAAAAAGAAAAAAAAAATCATAAAATGTCCTGAAGAAAGACCAAAAACATCATAAAATGTCCTGAAGAAAGACCTAAAAATCATAAAACGTCTTGAAGAAAAACACAAAAACATTCAAATCAATGTCAAAATCCTAAAAATGGAGTCAAAGTCAGTCATGTCAGTCAGTCCATGTCATTGTTGAACTACATTGTCTCTGCACATTTGCTACGTAGGCAAGGCCATCAGCCGATGAGTCCTCAAGACATTAGGTCATTCCTTTTAGGTTGGTCCAAATAAAATCATGGCATTTGTCACAATCGTCACATCAGTCAAATAAGTCAGACATAGTCAAAATCAGACACAAGACAGTCATTTAAAACATCAATGTCAAAATTGGTCAAAATTAGAGAACATAAGCCAATCAATCATACAGTCAACATCAGTCAACTTGCCAAAACATATTAGTCAAAACAATGTCAATCCTATCACTCTTTGGTCCTCTTCAAGATGTGTCCTTCTTGGAGTTAGACCTCATGAAAATGTCCTTTTCCTTTTCAAGATGTGTCCTTCCTGACAATAGGCCCCGTCAAACCGTCAACACCGTCAAATTGGCAAAGCTCTTAAATTGTCAAAACTGTCAAACCGACAAGAATTCAATCTTTGGCAAACAAACATTGGCAAACAAAATAAAATGTAATAAGTACCTTTTCGGGTCTATCTTGTCTTATCTTTTGACTATCTTGGCTATTTTGTCTTATATTTTTAAGCCTTGTCTTTTGGTCATGTTACTAGCTACTCGAGGATGTCCCATGAAGGATTTAGAGGTGCTGATGACGCTCTCCTGGCCTATTTTATTTCTTTCTTTGATTGTCGCCCCTGTGGATTGTCTTGACAAAAAGACTGGACAACTTCTCGCCCTTAGTATGAGTTAGGACATTCCCTTTGTCCGTGACTATTTATTTTTCAAGTGGATGACCTTGCACACCTTGGTCTATGTCATATCATGGTGTTTGTTGTCCATTTATGTCATTTTTACCACCCAATGATGATTAAGAGCAATAAATATTAAAGTCCTATGGCAATGTTTTGAAGGATTTGGTCTAGGAACTAACATGCATCTTCTTTAGTCTTGTCATTTTCTCTCACTCATCTCATATAGACATTGCATCCATATCATCATCCATATCTTTTACACTAACATTTCTTTGTCTCTTCATATTCTAGTCTTCTCATCCATTTCGAGAGCACACCCATGTTCTTGGAACCTGTCTATCCTCTCGAGGGGGCATACCGCAACCCTCCTTGTCATCCTTCCTCATCTTATTTTGCACTGGGGCATATTTTTGACTTATTTTCTTTGTCACAATGCGACATGCGACATTATGATAAAGAGGGGCAAAATGTAGACACCTAAAAATGACCTAGGCCTGCAAGCTTCATTTTTACCACTTTCGTCCTAGCATAATTAAGACATTTAATTATGTCTTTGGTCCACATTCGACTATTGATTAAATAATTCATAATTATTTAATTAATTCCTGTCCTTTATTCTTCATGATTATTAAATAAATAAATTCTATTTATTTATTAAATACATCATTAATTGCTAAGTTTCCTTAATTAAATAAATTTCTAATTTATTTAATTCCCTCACATATATTTCTTCATTATTAAATAAAAATGTTTTATTTATTTATTAATATGTCACTAATTGTCTTAATTAAATAAATTGATTAATTTTTATTTAATTAATTAATCTTATCTTCTCAATTAAATAATTAAACTTAATTATTTAATTGCCAATTAATATTCCTCTCATTTTAAATAAATTAAATTATTTAAAATGTCATCTCAATCTGAACTGTCAGTCCATTTTGATAAATAATCTGAAAAAGATTATTTATTATCTCACAAAATCATTATTTTAAATTAATTTAATTCAAAATAGTAATTAATCTTCTAAAAATCAAGCAATCGGGCAGATTCTTGATTTTTCAAATCTTATCTTCAGTCCACATCTTATCTCTTTGATTTTTCGAATCTTGCAAATCAGGCAATCTTATCTTCTTGATTTTTCGAAAATCTTTATTTTCTAATTAATTTGTCTCATTTATTCTCCACCGTCGATCTGATTTTATTCTGACCGTTCGATTAAGATTTTTCCCTAACCCTAATTAGGGATTCTTAGGTGCAATATGGATCGTTCATTTCATTAATTTATCTCGTCCGTCCATTTGAAATGGCATTTTCTATAAAATGTCATCTTCTTCTCACTTTTCGATTACACAGACACACACACATAATATAGGCATTTCATTTTACACTTGCATTCTTAGATTTCTCATAGCAATTATTATTGTCATTTTGATTAAATCTCAACATTGTTTAGACATAGACATTGGCAATAGGCATAGGCATTTAGATTTTGAATAAATCCTTCAAAACTTGCTTTAGTCTTGTCATTTGTCATAATTGCTCATACACGAATCTGAGGGAAACATTTTACTGCAAGCTAGGAGGTGTAACGAAGGTGAAGCATGGAAGAGGAAGACTTATGGTAATATCGTTCCTTTTGTTTTCATCATTTTTCCTTTGTGCTTCGTTATTTTCAATGGATTTTAGTGTTATTGATCTAACCATCTAACAATCTATTTTTCCCTTGATTACAAGAGGCACATAGACCAATTCTTCATAATAGAAGAATTTGATCATACTTTTCCAATGATGGCATTATGAGAAAACCTTAGGTTAAATGAATAATTCCTAGCTAAGTTCTTTAAATCATGTCCAACATCCTTATGAGTGTAGGTACCACCAAATAGGTATTTGTCAGATCTGTCTTCTTCCGAGGAAATTCGGAAGAGAAGAGGAAAGCGAGACATGTAGTATGTCTAAAAGAGGAATTTTTTTCTAAAAGGGGGTCATGTTCTTATGATGATGGAATTTTTTCTTGCTGAAGGGGGGTCATGTTCTTTGATAAAATGCTTTGGTAGAAATGTATGAAAAATGTGGTAGCATAGACAACTATCACCATCTGATATTTATGCAGTTGTAGTATGTTTTGTGCAATGTAATCAGCGATATGAATATAACCAACAAAAATCTATTTTCTATAATTCATGGATTGAACTCTGTATTTTATTTGCTCTCAATGTATGTATATGGAAATTCCATAAAAAAAATTTAAAAGTAATTTCTTGACTGTTTTTTTAAAATTTTTGTGTTTTTTAAATCTGATTTTTCCCCAATCTTTTCTTGATTTTTTCAAAAATCGGAACTTTGGTTTGCCAATTTTTCCCCAAAGCGATTAATGTTGCTATGTGTGATACTATCAACAAATGTAATTATATACTGATTACTCTTTCTTTTACATAATCTAATATTTCAAAATTTTCATAGGTTTTGACACATCAAGGCAACAAAAGAAGACTAGAAAAGCACGGGCAACACAAACTTGGCTCTGGTGGTTATATGAAATTAGCCGCACGAATTGTAAGTATCAATAAATGAAATATTGCATCCAAATTATAATAAATTGAAAAAAAAATTGGTTTTATCACACCATAGAAGCAAAATTCATGATCTTATGCAAAAATGTAAGGCTCTGAATTCAACAGAGTTCCCACAGAAGAGGACCTGAAGATTTCCTTCTAGCAAGGCTATCGAGTCGTGGCTGAATGCCTAAGAATCTTGACAGGGCAAACACAATCTTCCATTGCATCTGACACGTAGGTAAATAAACTCAATAAAGTTTATTTAAAATTGAATACTTGTGCAATCTATTCAATATTAATTTCCACCATAAAGTAATTACATGCCTATTTGTTTTAAACATTCTAGCAATGATAATATTGCACATGACATTGGAATGCAGCCTAGTGAGGGTGGAGCACAACATGCAATGAAGGTCATGGTGTGCATCCCGGTACTTTAGAGCATGTAGAGCGTGATCAACATGTTGAGCATGATCAGGCAGAGAAGATCAGGAATATGATGTGGCCCCATCAGGTAAAGAGGACCACTCTAAAGTTCTTTTAAACATATTTAATTGCAATTGGTGTATTAATTAATGTAACCTTTTGTGTTTCAATTTTAGAGCATGTAGAGTGTGATCAAAGTGTTGAGCATGATCAGGCTAGAGAAGATCAGGAACATGATGTGGCCCCATCAGGTAAAGAGGACCACCCTCATGTTCTCTTAAACATATTTAATTTCAATTGGTGTATTAATTAATGTAACCTTTCGTGTTTCAACTGCAGATCAGATTTAGAGGGTGTTCAACATGTTGAGCATGATTCTATAACAAAAGTTCAGGAACATGATGTGGACCCATCAGGTAAAGAGAACCACTCTAATGTTCTTTTAATTAATGAAATACTTGTAACAATAATAATAGAACATATCAGTTTAACATTTCTTTCTTATTGCAGCAGACCCCCCCTTAGAGTGGCGTCCATGTCATGAACAGATGACTAGGCGTACATTAAGATCACGAGTAGAGGGCATTACAACTAAAGGGGGGACAAATATTGATTTAGAAAATGATACTCCACTTCAGCTTTATGTAGCTTTAAAATAGAAACAAAAAAAGAAGTGATTGTAATCATATCATGACAACCATATTTTTGATAATATGTAAAAACTGAAAGAATGAATATTATATGTTAATGAATGAATGTGAATATATTAATTAATGAATGTTATATGTTAATGAATGAATGTTATATGTTATTAATGGATGAATGAATGTTATATGTTATTAATGGATGAATGAATGAATGTTATATGTTATTAATGGATGAATGAATGATTAATGTTATATGATTGGGTATGGCGAATTGAGAGTGATGTGAGGGGGGGGAGGGACCAAATGAGCTTCCACTGTCACGTGGTTGGCCCTGTTAAGTAGAGAATATTAAACTATTCTCAAAACAAAGAGAAGATCAATAAGGTAATGCACTTTTAAATATAAGAAATGCATCGTTTGAAGCATCAAACAAATATACAGTCTGTATGTATGATCAGTCATCAGTCTCCATGATGGTACAGTTCCACGAATATTTTTTTTAAAAAAAATTGCATTTCTTCATCGCAATTTCGACGCAACCCACCGACGAATCATCGAAAGGGTTCGACGAAGTTGCTATAGCTGCGACGAAGGTTTCGCCGTAACTACTTACCCATTTCATCGCACTTTCGACAAACTTTTGGTGTTGTTTCGATGCTGCTGCTTGCCCATTTCATTGCACTTTCGATGAACTTTTGGCATTGTTTTGATGCTGCTACTTGCCCATTTCGTCACACTATCGATGAACTTTTGGTGTTGTTTCAACGCTGCTACTTTCCCATTTCGTCGCACTGTCAATGAACTTTTGGCGTTGTTTCGACGCTGCTACTTGCCCATTTTATCGCACTTTTGATGAACTTTTGGTGTTGTTTCGATGCTGCTACTTGCTCGTTTCGTCGAAATGGCGACAAATGTCTGGCGTTGTTTCGACGCTACTCCTTGCCCATTTCGTTGAAATGGCGACGAACTTTCGGTGTAATTCGTCGCTGGATACATGAAGTTTTCGTCGATATTCCAATGAACCCCTGAGTCATTTTATGATGCCGATGACCTACGAATCTACGCCATTATTTTGACGTTTTATTTGTCATCGACCTTTCGACGAAAAAATAGTGACAAAAATATTTTTTGTCATTTCGTCACTTGTCTAACAAATATTTGTCGAACTACCAAAGAACATTTGTCAGAAAATGGTGTCAGATTCAGTAGTCTGTTCTTCAACAGAATTGCCTTAAGGATTTTCTTAGTATCCTTTGTCACCTCTTCAGTCTGTCCAACCATCAACTTGTTCACCCTCATTTTGCTCTTAAAATCCCTTTTACCTTCATTTAGAATATTCTTCATCTCTTCCAATGACATCACCGAACACAGATCAACAATTATTTGTTCTCTCATTTGCTCTTCTTTTATCCTTGCACTCACTCTTCTCATTTCCAAACAAAATTTTGGGTAACTAAGACATTATTTCAATAAGAACCATATTGAAATTATTCAAGTATTTTATTGAAGCTTCCTCAAGAACTCTTTGACAGACACTATCAAAGGTGTCATACCATTCACAAAGAGGCCTAGGATTACCATCCTTAATCAAGGATTTCTCCACTTCTTCTATAGACATACCAAATTTGTTTGTTTCCATCTTCTTCTTTCCTTTCTCTTCTTCACCAGAGGGCTTGTCCTTAGTGACTTTTGTTGCCTGGGTGCCCATATGCTTTATTTCCCTTACCTCTTCATTAGATTCAGTCTCTTCATCTTCTAAGATGGAAGCATATACTCTTGTTCTCTTGTCCTTCTTCCTCTTATTGAATGCCTTGGCTCTATTTTTCATAGGGTTTGACTTCTTTGTAGGACCAGATGTGAGAGTAGAGCTCCTAGTGGATCTAGTTTGGGTAGAGGATGTTGTCGGACTAGCAGATTCAGTTCTAGTTGTCTCTCCTTCAGCTTGTTCTCTCTTTCTTCTAGCTTCTCTCACTACTTCTACAGATATACCCATGCTCTTTGCAAAGGCTTCAACTTCCTTGCTTACCTTTCAAACTATCATAGGTTTCTTCAACTGCTCATGTACTCGCATATCTTTTTCTTCATAGGTTCCAAACCTCTCTTCAGTTGGATCCTGAGGTTTACTCAACAAATGTTGTGCATACAGTTCCAAAATGTTCTCAACTCCATAGCCCATTGGCATAATCCAGACCATTCTAGTATCAACAACTTCCATTAAGCATTGATTAGTGTCAACCATAAAGCAAATTGTGTTCTTGTACTTCTCCACAATAGAAGTAGGAATCCCTTCCTTGGCTTGCATTTCATTCTAAAAGTTCTTGAAATAACCCCAAATTGCAGTTTTCCTGGCTTTACTATCACCAATTCTATATAACATGTCTCTAATCTGAAAAGCTATAGGCTTATCACCTTGCCAATGTACTTTTCCAACTCCCAAAAATTCATTCATGAAATAAAAGAATAAACACAACAAAAAATTACCATATTTAAAGTAATTCTTCTTATCTTTCTTGATCTTACCAAGATTCTCCATCAACTAGCTTTTGAGTAGCTCACATAGATCATACTCTGCATTCTCCTTCACCATATGATATGCTACATAGATAGTTGTACCGAATACAAAATTGTCCCGACTGGAATGATATATCTTGTAACCAATGACCATAGATGCAAATCTAACATCCACTTCAATGATATCATCAATTGTTGAGTAGCTCTTTTATCAAACACTGAACCGGTTGCATCAATAACTGTCTGGTTCTTCATGGACTTCAAGATCGACAACCCACCGAAGGAATTTAAACCAGTAACAACGCTTATGGCTTCTTTTGTAATTTTAAAATGTTGAATCAACCACATAAATTTGGCATGGACTCGACTCAAAATATACTGGACCCACTCACTTTCATCAAACATGGGGAATTTTACAATCTGCGTGAATTTCTTCTCCTCTAGGGTTTTGAATTCAGGGTTAACCTTGAAATCCTCTCCCACAAGGTGATTGGAGTACAAATTCAACAATTGTGAGCTCCATAACTCCTCAATGTTTGCATGAATGTATGCCCTAATGTCTTCAATATGCAAGACATCGTACGAAACAGACGAAAATGCATCTAAGGGCTCAGTTTCAACAGATTTGAAAGGATGCCACTTGAATTTCGGATGGGTTATATCCTTGATATCAACTACCAACGAAATGACCATTTTCATAAATTCACAAGTTCACAAGTTTTCCTGATAAATACCTTTTCGCCAGATTAGGGTTTGATCACCGAATCGCCTTCACACTTGAATCTCACCACAATTCACTAAAGTTCGCTTTAGAGCTCTCCAAACTTCTTCTCAAAATGCAAAGTGACAAATGAAGAATACAAATGACCTTTTATCATTCACACACCTAAATTTTTATCACAATAAATGCTTTTACCCTAACTCATCTAGATACCCTGTTTCCATACTTTGTGAAAGATAACTCTTCTATAGACCTTCAACATTACATAAACACTCTCTCCAACTATTTCAACAACATCTATAGATCATCAATGCAATCATTGCACTCATCCATATCTCGGTATCTAATTCCTGGGGGAATTACCAGATCCAGATTCTAGTGTAGAATCATTTCCTGTAATAGGACTCTTCTTCACCCAAATCTTCTTCATTTGCTTCCTGATCTCATATGTGGTAACTTTTCCTTTTCCCTTTCAATCCTTCTGCATGTTTCTCCTTTGATTTACCAAACCTCTTCTGCAAAATCTAGCAATGTGACCAGATTTGTTGCAATTGTAGCACACCACATTTCTTTGTCCAAACCAGTTATTCCATTGATTTTCTCTTGATCTACACTAGTTAGCAATATGGCCAAATCTATTGCATGTATAACATCTGACATTTCTATAAAAGTTATTCATCATATTTTTGCATTCATTTGACTTATGACCATACTTATTGCAATTAAAGCACTGACCTAAGAATGATGGACCACTTGGATTCATTCTACTTCTACATTGAGCAACCATATGACCAAATTTATTACAAACAAAATAGTAACCATTGAACCTTTGAGCATTAGGTTGTCTTACCAGATACCTTCCAACTTTATTCATCTAATTCCCTTGCCTAAATCTCCTTTGTTCAGATCTAGAACTTTCTCCTTTCTCATATCCAAGACCTCGTTTGTCACCTTCAGTCCTTTGAGTTTTAATCAGTTCATCAATCTTGGCTGAGCTAATCTTAAACTTCTCCTTGAATTCATTTGTAGTATCAAGTTCATCTCTGAGATCAACAATCTTCTTTTCAAGCCTTTCTTCATTATTTTTGGATTGTTCCAATTCAAGCTCCAACTAATTGAATCCATTAGTAATTCGGCTACATTCTTTAGATTTCTCTTTCAAGGACTGGGCAAGCTTCTCTTCATTCTTCTTTTTGTCTTTAATTTCCTTGGTCATCCTCATCATAATAGATTCCATCTCATGCTTTAGAACTGTATTATCTCTAGCAAATTTTTCACATTCTTCTATCTTTTCCTTCAGGGCTTGACTCATTTGTTCATCTTCAATGCTTTTACTCTATTTCTACTTGAAATGATCATAGAGTTCCCTTCTCTTCTCCCTAGACTTATTGATTTTGTCTTTCAATGATTGAATGAATTTCTTAGCATTCATGAAGCTTGCTTGCAATTCCCGGACTTCAGAATTTGACTGATCAAGATCATCTAGGGCCACCAAAAGTTGTTGTTGAAGACTGCTTGAATCCTTTCAATTTTTTTCCCGGATCTTCCCCAAGATTTTAAACTTCTTCCGAGGAACTAAGCTTCGATACCAATTGTTGGAATCAAGGAACACTGAGATGGGAGGTTGAATCAGTGTTCTACAATTTTTAACTTTATTAATTTGATCCTTAAAGCACTTATAACATTTAATCAAAAGAAAGATGCATGAACATAATACAAGCAACCACAACACCATAACACAAGGATTTTTTACGTGGAAACCCTATTAGGGGAAAAACCACGGTGGAGGTCAATCCACAATATGATGAGTATACTCAAAATGAATGTTTACAAAATGGGAATGCACTTGCATTCAGGCACACTGCTCAAAACAGAAAGGCTCACTGCCTTACAATCAATGTCAAAAGACAGATGGAGTGGTGAACTATGAAATAGCATCTACAAATTCCTAAGAATAGTTCCAGTTAAGCTCATAGATTGGATTCTTGACCTTCTGTCTGATTCTGCTCTTCTGCTCTATTTTGCTCTAATTTGCATCACAAATCCTTTATTGCACAAGTGAAACTGTGCAAAATTTCTCTACAACCCTTCTAATATATGCAAAACACATCAACATAATTCGTACATACATCAAAATGATGTAAGCAATCGCTTATATATATCCGCTACTAAGGATTTAATTGTTTCATATCGGCTTCAACAAAACAAGAAAATATTTACTAATTGTCGGCTCAATCCATAACTAATTTTCAATGCATACCCACCAAAATCAGATACAACATAGTGAGGACCCAAATCAACATGCTCGAACACAGAAACACTTAAACAATTAGTCCTCGAATATCTGCAACACGCTACATCCACCAAGTTGGCCTTCATGCATTTTTAAACAAAAAATTAATCAACCGAAACTTCTAACTTGCACACAGATCCATACGAGGCTCTAAGATTCAAGGATAACAAAGATCATATTCCAAAAAACCTTCCTTGAGATCCACAACTCAAAAGGATAACAGAAAATTGCATACGAATCGATGAACACAATTTTGTCAGATGCTCAGTTCTAACTTGATAGTTAATCATTGATCTTCAATCTGACTTCTGGTATGATCAAATGATGACGTGTGGATCAAATCACTGACTAGGGTTTCCATCAATGACAACACTAGAAAATATTTGTAGTGTCTCTTGCCAACAGGCATATGGCACCATGTGGGCAATGCATTTTTCCTTTTTGTAGAATGCTTTAAGAACTTTGATGGTAGCATGCAACTAGTCAGAAAATGCCTGAACCAAACATCACCCCATATGTTAAACTTAAAGGGAAAATACAACTGAGGTATTAGTGAAGTGAATGGATAGATAGATATGCATTTATTTATTATCCTTATTCATTTTTCAATGGAGCAACCAATTCCAAAACTTCAATGTTCAAACAGTGGCAACTGAATATGACAACAATATGGTGTATAAATTATTTTGCAAAATGCAATGTTCATTTCCTAGTTGTACAAATTAGTATTACAAATTATTGAATTTATATTAAAAAACAAAATTGATATTAATCAACATGTAAATTATTTACCCATACTATTTCTTGAAAAATAACTTCATTTTATTTAATTTAAAAAAATAGTTTTGTTCCACTGCTTCAATAATTTACTAATTTGAAAATGCATTTATTATTTACCCATGTAGTAAATTACTTTACGAAACACAATCCTTAGTAACTACAAATACTAATTACTATTACCTTACTAAACTAATCTATGTAATTACTACAAAGGTAATTATGTTCATTGTCAAGCGATTGATTCTATTTTACCTTACATAAGTAACTAGTTCTTTTACAAGTAATAATTTGAATTAAGCTTACTAAAAAACTATATTCATTTACAAACAATTACATATACTATTAGTTTTCTAACAATGTTTAGTACCATATTTGCTTAATTTTATTAAACACTAAATCCAAACTCTACCCTAATCATTTTACCATCCACAAGTAGCTATTTTCTACAACTAATAATTTTAATTAAGCTTACTAAGAAATTAGATTCATTTACAAACAATTACATATACTATTAATTTTTTAACAATGTTTACTACCATATTTTTTAAAATTTTATTCAACATTTAATCCAAAATCTACCCTTTATATTTGGCTTCTATAATCAAATACTCTTGCATTCCATTTTAGTCTTCTTTGTTGCACTCAATACAAAACTCCAAAGAGCACTTTGCTAGATGGCAGGAACACGATGCACTGTGTCTCTTGTTTTATATGATGAAAAAGGGGGAATGTGCATTAGTCAAATTAATAAAATATGTATTTATTTAATTAAGTAGTGATTGTAGGTTAGTCTAATTAATCAAATAAATATAATTTTTTAATTAATTAGTGGAGGAAAAATAATTTGAAATTGATTCATGTAATTCACTATTAGAGAGAAGATGACTTAGTTAACTAAATGAATTTTTTAGTTAACTGAGGAAGAAACAATGTGTGATTAATTTGATAGAATTTAGAAATTTCAAGATTTTAGGGATCTTTATAAATACGGGATCTTATTATCCTCGAATTTAGTTGTGTTCAACTCGTGGGATAACCCATACAAAACTTATTCATTTCAGAGCCCACGTTCTCTAAGTACACAAAATGAGGAAAATCCTACTTGCCCTTGTGCATGGTCCAAAGCCTCAAAAAGTCATTTCGAGTGATTCCCTCTTTTCGTGTTTCAAAAATTTACAAAAGGTTAAAAATTGCAAAAGTTTAATTTTGGGAGGTCATTTTTCTTGCATATGCAAGAGTGCTAAATTTTAGCATACCTGCATATTCTTGGTTAATTGTTTTGTGACTTAGCCATTTTCCTTTTAGTGCAATGTTGTTGAATTTTAACACTCTTGCATATTTTTGATATCTTCCATGTAGTGTCGAGAAAATTCTCCTCCACTACATATCTTTCATGTAGTGATGGGAAAATTCTCCACCACTACATATCTTTCATGTAGTGATGGGAAAATTCTCCGCCATTACATATCTTTCATGTAGTGATGAGAAAATTCTCCACCACTACATATCTTTCATGTAGTGTCGGGAAAATTATCCACCACTACATATCATTCATGTAGTGTCGAGAAAATTATCCACCACTACATATCTTTCATGTAGTGTCAGAATTTTTTCCCACTTATTCATATAAATTTTCCTACCCTATGTAGGGGTGGGGTTTTTCTCCACCTTTCCATCTCAATCACTAAGTCACATACAAAAGCTCAATTTTTTTTTGCTCTAGAATCCAAACCATCAAACATGTTACCTTGATGTAGTATCTCAAAAAATTTGCACCTTTGCATCTAAAAGTGAAATATCCCATGCAATAGCTCAAATTTTTCCTAATATTGCACTTGACAATTCTACCCTATGTCGAATCTTAGTTTTTCAATGTCATTGCACCTGAATTACCAAAACACATGTAGAAGCTCAAATTTTTCCACCAGTGCATATAACCTAGATTTTTCTCTAACTCTAGAAAATATGAAATTTCTACAACTATTCTTGCATAACATTCAGATCTTTTGTGTCTAGATTCCTGAGCGGTTTTGATTGATTTCTTGCTACTCCACAAAGGTTCCGACCTCATCACCAGAATCAAGGAGTTGTTGATGAGGTATAAATAACCTCGTGATTATAATAAGCTAAAATACCCTTCTTTGTTCTTATCAACCACTTTAGCCTTGCCAATTGTTTATTTTTAGGATCAATAATTGTCTGCTTTTTATAAAATGATGTATAAATCTTTATTTCTCAAATCAATTGAAATTAGCTAACTAATGTTGATTTAATGGAAGGCACCAGAAGTTTGGGCGCCATAAATTTAGGCATGTGCATAGTACAACGATTTATTTTAAATCTTTCTATTAAACTTTCTACTTAAGACTTTACGGCTCCCCTTTGAGCCTTTATTATGTTTTTATGTCATGAACATCTATTAAGTTAGTCAGTTGTAATTATGTTAAAGAATTTTTCAATGGTGATCTACTGCCATCTGAAATTTAGGATTTTGTAAGTAGTATATATGTGTAACTGCCAAAAGCAATGTTATGTTGTTATGATATGCTTTGATTACTATTCAATTATGTCTCTATGTTACACTTTTATGATATGAATAAAATAAATATTTCTAGTCAAGTATCTTGAGTCAATAGTTTTGTGCAATGGAAGTACCATGAATGGATTTATTTTGAAGATACAGAAGTACCACATGTGATCTGAGTTAATCGTAGGAACGCCTAAGAGTTGGCCACTCAAGGGATCTCATAGAGTAGATAAGTATTTCTCTTGTTAATACTATTACTTTCATTTTGTACATGTTGAATTTAGATGAATGTTATTTTGTGTCAAGCTCTATTATGTACTCCTGCAAGTCGTAGTTTTAAGTTTGCAATCTTTAAGTTTTGTTTACTTTGAAATTCCAGAGCACCCACTCTTGTTGTTAGTTACAAGTCGTTAAGTGTACTTTCTATCAGTAGTTAGTCATTAGTCGTTAGTTTCTTTCATTTAAATTTCATAGTTTAACTGCAAACAAGTATTAATTTTTAGGTAGTTTACATGATTTCTAGAATAGGAATGTGAATGCTTTCTAGTTTAACAATTTCATGCTTTTAGCTTAAACAACTTCATGCTTTCTAGTTTAGTGGATTTCTATTCTAATTTCTATTTACAATCATTTTAAACATTTGAAAAATCTAAGAGAGATGGCTAAGACATCCCCTATTGCATACAACATTTGAACACTACCCAGTTGACATAATTGATATATTTTTAACTAAAGTGTTAGGACCTTATGACAGCCTGTCACTTTTTGGCACCATTGTCAGGGACCCATTCCTTTTCTAGTGTTAATAGGAGATTGCTTGGATACCTCTTTTAGGAAAAAATAGTTGCTAGGATTCTTTTTCTACATGGTTAGGAAATGAGGTCTGCATGGAAGATTTGTACCAACACCCCCCCCCAAAAAAAAGACATACCAACCACAAGTAGGGAGGTAGAAGTCTCAGAAGAAGAACTTATTGAAGAATTGATCAAGCAGGATCAACTTGAGACCTCCTAGTATACCCTGAAACCTCAGCCATTAGAGAAAACCTTTGTAGAGGAAAGCATTCCTTTGCACACCCTAGAACCTCAACCATTAGAGAAAACCTTTGAAGAGGAACACATTTCTTTCAACGTCATTGGTGATAACCGTAGAAATGGCACTAACCCAAGAGGAGGAGCACAAACATTTACCTATAATATTTCTCTTGACCAAGATGATGATACACCTATGAAGAACATTTCACCATACATCTTACCAATCTTCAGAGGTTTATACTCCAAAGACCTTGACCAATTCCTTTTTGAGTTTAAAGTTTTGTGTCAGATGTATGACTACAAAAATGATAACCAAAAATTGAAGCTCTTCCCCTCCACTTTGAAGGATGTTGCAATGTGTTGGTTCATGGGATTAGCTTTAGGGTTGATATCCACTTGGGATGATATGGGGTCTGCTTGTTTGGACAACTACCAAAGTTACTGTAGAGTCAACGATAGGAAAGAAGAGTTGTTCAAACTAAGGAAAAATGAAGATGAAAGCTTAGAAGATTACTTGGATAGTTTCATCTTCTTATCTAAACAATGTGGCAAAGAATCCATAAGTCTAGAAATTATGAAGACCATATTTCTTAAAGGACTTGATGAAGATGCTAGGAGAAGTCTAGATTTGATGGAAAAGGAGATGTGTATCAACTTGGACTCGATGATATCACTGAGCTATGCCAAAATTTCTCCCATACTCGAGGAGGTATTCATAAATCTACTCTTTTCAGAGGCTCTAATGAAATAGGTAAACTCTGTGAGGAAATAACAAATCTCAAAACTGACATTCTTGTTCAATTAAACACCACGCTGGATGGAATATAGGCCAAAACTCATAATTTTGAGACCTTATCCATCTATTGTCCTAGGTGTCGAAACAAACATCTATTAAGAGAATTTCCTTTGGAAAAAATTGACACTTTCCAGGTTTGTGAGAAGAGTCTTGCCACTAATCAATGTGAGATTCTAAATGCAATAAAAAATTCCAAGAAAAAGACATCTCAGGTTGAGGAGGAGATCAATTTTGTGAATCAAAAACCTAGAGGGAATTTCTCTTATGGCTAGAACTCAA
>VDFB02082184.1:0-26037 GCA_007258455.2 Sequoia sempervirens
CCTCCTACATACACCTCTAAAATCCAACTGTGTCAAGTATGATCTCCTTCAAAACCCCAAGAGAAAAGCCTTAACAACATCCAACCATTTAATCTCCAAGATCAAACACAAGATCAAACCACTTCATTTCCCATATTAGGAAATCAGCCCATAAAGCATCTCCTACCAGTTCTCATGGAAGAAGATATAACACAAAAGGTCAAGGAGATAAACCATGTTGTACATCTTCCACTGTGAATCCTCTAGAACCATTTAAACAACAATTCAAGATCCATATCATGAAAGGAAGCATAAAAAACATCTAAAAGATACAATGGGAAAATACCTTTCAAATTAGACTTCACTTCTAAGCAGACCAAGAGTGGGGAAAGAGAATACTCCTCCAGGATAACCAAGTCATCATGACTTCTCCAAGAGCAATCTCCTCATTAGTCTCTATTGAACTCACGTCCAACCAAGGTGAAGGCTACTTGGACTTTCAACTCAAAACTCATCAAGAGTAACCATAAATAGTTTACTCCTCTCAAGAAAAATACAGCCTCACCTTATTCTTCATGTATCCATGAGCTCTGGAAACTAATCATCTCATGCTAAACCCCAATCTGCATTACTACACTTAACATGAAGTTCTCAAGCATATGATCAATGCACCCAAAGCACAAATAATTATCAAAGCTGTTGTCAAAGCTCAATCATACGAGATCAAGAACTTATCATGACATCATGATATTTCCATCCCAACAGGAGATACGAGCTCACAGTGAAGAAACCAATGTCTCAAAGAGAAATGCACAATGTTAAAACTCTAGTAATACTTAAGCAAAATTATACCATTGCATAAAACAAACAAAACTCTACGAACATACATCACCTTTCAAGCACCACCAACACCTCAGCCAAAGAATCCAAATGTCCTCCATGGTTCCAAGATGTTGCACATCCTCAAATAGTGTCCATGCAAATGTGAAAGAAACCTTCTACAGCAATAGGATCCAACAGTCTCTCCTAGTAACATTTGCAACACTAAAGAAGATCATTCACCACCAAGTGATGAACCCACAGTCACTGCTAAATCTCCCACCAAAATGTGACATCCAAGCTTTCCAAGCATCATGACCAAACATCTGTTGATCTGAAAAATCTCTAGGTACAATCGACAACATGTCCATCTGACAACAATGCCAAGTAGCACCACGATCTCCAAATCATGCAGACCACACCATCATTGTCAAAAGCTTACACTAAAAAAGGAATAAAATGTGTATCAAGCTCTCCATGACATCGTGATACACATGCTACAGGTTCCCATAATCAACTATTCAAGTACTCAACACCTCTCATCTCAAAGCAACAACACCAATGCACAAGTGACCATGGACAAGGTCAACTAATGAAATCTGCATTTTCAGAAAAAATAATCTCGTGAATATAGACAGTCCACTTCCAAGTTATCCCACGGCAGCTAAATGGGTGATCAATCCATACAACTGTACAACTTGTAGATTCGAACACTAAAACATGTAAACCCATCATCGCAATGGAAAATGCAAAACTGGGATTTCAAAGAGAGCAACAATGTAGACAATTTGACTCAAACACCAGATCAAAACCAAATCCAATTTTCCAATCATGTCCACAACTCAAGCACCACAGTCTGGGAAACCAACAAACAACACTTACATGTAGAATTGCAACTATCTCATCTAGCAACGCCCCAAATTGCCAAGGTCTAGAAAATAGTTTTTACCAACAGCTCCATAAAAACACAAGTTTTTCTTGACCGTACAAAACCTGCAAAACCACCATGTTTATAAAACACCCATATCCACTGCACATCTGGATGACTCAAGAGTCTGTACACAACCATCACAGTTAACCAAAACTATGGAATAACATGAATATGCATAACCATAGATTCTTTAAATGGAAATCTATAAAATCCTCAAAACCAAAGAACATGAATACGAGCCATGCAAGTACAAGGAATCCTTAAAAGGAACAAGTAGTACAAGAACTCCAGGCCCATCCCAGACCAATTCCATAACCATCAACATGCACATGCATACAAGAGAGCCAAGCTATTAAGAATCTTTCAGACCACCCAGAGATCAACTTCATAGCCTTTATGCAATCAGGGTAATAGAGAACGCCTTCAATGCCAAGTCAAAGCACCCAACACAAGCACAATACTCCATGGCTGAAAAACAACCCAATAATTTCTATACCATCAGGGATCCCCTCACACAGACACCCAGTATGAACCACACTCTACTACAACACAACCATAAGCATAAACTCACACCCCTTGCATCAGGATCATTTACTACCAACTAGAAGCCTCAGACCACATCATTACAATATGATCAACTCCAATTTCTTCATCTTCAATGTCTTTCACATTGTGTGTTGTCTCAAAAGAGCAAGAACTTTAACTCACCAAAGAGTCAATTATCAGTCGATTCCTCCAAAATTCTCCAAGCTTTCTAGGCTAAGAAATCTTCACGGGAGAAATACCCAGAACCATCAACCAAAAGAAGGCTCTGATACCACTTGTAAACAAAATCGGGTCATCTTAGAATGGAACATCTAAGAACTATAGTGCCTTAGATGATTTTAATTCCATTAAATTTCCTCAAAGACACATACTACTATGCCATAAAGCAGAAACTGGCACAGTTGATTTCCCTCATTAACTCTTCTAATAAAAGCACATGAAAACTTAACCACATTCAACGCTTATGCACCAATTCAAATTACATAACCAACCAACATGAAATACAAAAAACTAATCACATAGATTTACGTGGGGAAAACCCTTTTAGGTAAAAAACCCCACCCTCCAAAACACTCAGCCCAATTGTATTAACACGTGCTCTTCTAGAGTTTACATCTTGTCCATCTAGAGAAAGTAGACAACAAAATTGTTCAGAATCCTTTCATTATTATAGTACACTCACATAGCACATAATGCAGATTCATTTCATTTTACTAGCCCAATCACTCAGCCGGCCTTTCGACTAGAACACCTCATAGCTTCTCAGGTTCACCCTAGCATTCTCCCTATTACAATTTTGTGTACAGCATACAGTCTGAACACTCACCAATCATCTGACCATCAAACCATTGAACCATCAAACTCATAATAGTTACAGTATGTTGCAATGTATAGCAACAACCATGATCGATTCATTCTTTGTACAAATGGTTCAGTTCAGTTTCTTTTGTAGTCCAACTATCAGACAACAGTTTTCAAATGCTGGTCCAATGAATCATTGATTTACAACAACAATGTGAAATCAACAAATGACTCCATGTCATGTGCCAGCATGTCATTCTTTCATCGTTGTTTGACCATCACATTGTTTCATCTCTACCCAACACTTCCAAGCTTAACCGCCATACCGCATGCCATATTACAAGCCTTCACGGGACCACAGTTTACCATTCTACTAGAACACCACTCTATCATAGGACCTTCTATAGACCCTTGTGGGTCAGCGGTAACAACACCGCACTACCACATCCTCTTCCAATTCCTATCGTGGTGTGGCGGTAACATTGCACCACCGTAGGAGGTCTTCAACACAGTCGTAGGGTGGTGGTAACACTGCACTACCGCTAGATAGCCAAAGGACCACCAAGGTATAGCGATCCCCTACACTACCGCTAGACAGCCAAGAGACCCCCACGGTATGGTGATATACACCGAACTATCGCACCTTATCTAGAAGGATCTTGCAGTATGGAAATATACCACACTACCACTCCTCTCTTACAAACATCTAGTGATACAAGAAAAATCCATCACTTTCAGAGATTTAAGCAACAAAAAATAGGGTTTTAGCAGTGATTTTGAGACACACATTCTCAACATGGTGCTCACAGGTGCATCATACCCATATTTATGTAGAAATTTAATTAGCATGATCTCCTTAGTTATCATATTCACTTGATATTTCAGATCAATGAGAATCCCTACTATAATGTTTCCATTGATTCACGTAGGGATGTAGAAAGGAGATGGTTCCCTATTAAATCCTATTGGTAGGTCTTATGAGGTGAAGGTTATACCTGTAGCACTACTCATAGGCTACATAGATGGGATAGGTTGATGTAGAAAAGAGGCCATCATGTGTGTTGAATGATACTCTCACAAATCCCCGTAAAGGTTGTATAATAGGACAATGACCTAATCAAGGTTTCATTGTGTAACATTACGGAACCTTCCAACTATGCCTACTAGAGGTCGCAAGTTGGGTTGCAAGAAAAAAATCCCCACAACGCTCACACCTACAATGCTCCTAGAACATGAGGAAAAGAGCTTTCAGTACTACAAGAAAAAACCAAAATGTAAGAGAGGGGTACCAACCATGTCAAAGCTCCAATTCACAAAGAGCTGAGAGTGGAGGACTTCCCTAACTTACCTCACTCTAAAGGGGTGTTTCAGATAGGGGTTGAGAATGATGAGGACTATAAAGCACTTCAGTCACCCTTTAGACCCGAAATCCAAGTTTAGGCTAGGCGATTTAGTTTTTGGAGTTAATACAACACTTTAGACAACTCTTTGTCCAAGGATGAAAGCACAGTTCTAGGATGACAGCGCGACATGCTAGCATCTCTCAGGCGTGTTGGAATTTGTATGGTCTAAGGATACAAAATATAGTAGAAACTCCTAGAAAAGAACTAACGGCCTAGCTAACTATTCTTGAATGAGAAAAATAGAACAATAAATTATGAAAAGTACAAATAAAGGTGATAGAGTAAATAGATGAAGGCTAAAGTAATAAAAATGATCTCACCAAGGCACCATTTCACCAGCTAGCTCCAAATGCACATTCACCTACACAGAAGAAAGAGGGGAAATTTTTTGGGGTTATATAGGGGTCTACCTCAATAAGAGCCCCATTTTGGTGATTCCACCTCCACGAATAGCTAGAAAGCAACGAGAGAAAAATATGTGATAAAGAAGTAAAGAAAGTAGAAGGTGCAATAAACTCTACAAAATAGTAAAGTTCTACTCAACCAAATCACAAAGGAGAGGAGTGAAACGTTACCACCTCCACCCAAAATCTCACTATCCAATGGAGGAGAAAGTGAACTTGGAAAAGTCACCACAGCCTCGACTGTGATGAAGGGAGGTCTCACAAGACTCCAAGCCCACGCTATTATATCTTGCTTCACACTTGCTTTGTGAAGTTGATGGAGTGTTGTTGTTGTAGTGGAGTGTTGAACTGATACTAAAGAGTGAAGAGAATGTTGGAAGTGCTAAGAGAATGACAATTTGTTTCTTAGAGAGTGTAAGAGCATGCAAGAGGATCCAAATGGGATCAGAATGGATCAATTTGAAGGAGAAATGGGAAGAATCTACCATTTTCAAGGTCGGTTGTTTGAAGAGGGATGTTACAAATCAACCCCAATCGAAAGTGTAATCCCTCTTCCAACTTCAGATCTAGGAATCTTTGAAGGACGTAAGTGTACCATGCAAACATCTATGCATCGCACATGTGTCCCCAACAAATATTCTCTTACTAACACAAGAGACAAATTCCAAGTGGAAAGAAGGCAGTTGGGTGATGTGTAATTTCACCTTTGGATTTTATTTTCTAAGGTGAAGGTATCTAAAATGGGAATTTGCATAAGGGGTGTGTTGATAGGTGTTTTGTACACTTTCTCAACATAGGAAATGCTTATGTGCACTACCTCTCTTGAAAGGAAATCTCCAACAGCAAGTTGCTGAAAATCTCCCCAAGGTCTCTTAGGTGTCAGGTCATGACTTGCATGGAACTCCTTAGTTGATGTTTGATGTGATTTTTCTGGTAATCATAGGGAAGACTTACGTAGCTGGAAGTGAAGTGGATCTTAAATTTTGAAGTTTCTAAGATGGGAGTTACGGCGTAATTTGTTGTAGGTTCAAACAGCAATCCAAAACTTCAGTGTTTTCTTTAAGTCTGGCTTTACAATGTACAATGAACCTTAGCATGGGTTGTTTCTTAAAAAAAGAGAAAAATATCAGGGAAGAGAGAAGGTTCTTGGATCTGCAACAAACTATGAATAGTAATCATGGAGTTCCTACCATGGACAACTTCCTTCAAATAGAATTTTACTTAACCAGAAAATTCACAGTCTCATGAAATTTGTGCTATCTTCTAAGGCCTACAAATATTTCACCATTCATTCACTATACACATGCATGAACAAAGATAAAAGTGTGGAGCAGATTTGAATTCAAGCCTAGACTAAATTTTCACAGCTATTTACCATCGGCAAACAGCAAAAAGTATGGGCAAGGAAGGCATCTACACAGCAGCGATTTTCACAACTATAGAACAACATTAGTAAAATCTACTCAAGAAATTTAAATCTAACCTAAAACAGCAATGTAAATCTAAATAAAGCATCTAACAAAGGATATTGAATCATGAAACATGTGAAGAATTTATAAAATGCACCAAGTCAATGTATTTTCATTATAAATTTCAGCAGCATGTCTTTACAACAACTCAACTCCCTTTGGAAATGAGAAGAGACCCCCTATTTATAGTTTCCAAAAAGTAGAACGAATGGCCAAGATTTAATCTCATTATGTGGCCAAGATTCACTACAAACTAGGGTTCTACCTACCCCCAATATATTAAAATTTAAAATACAATTTTTTTCCATATCCCTATTTCGTCATCTAGTAACAACACTGTAGCATTTTGTCTTTTGCTGATTGGTTTTTTTGATGTAGCTATTCCTTTAGGAGCTCTTCACTGATGATAGGGCTGCCCTCCTGCTTCTTCAAAGCTACATATTCCATGAATTTTAGAATCACCGATTGGAGTTTGTCAACTTCTATAATCTCGGACCGTAGCATCTAATAACTCCATTCTTTCGAGTTGTCTTCAAGCTTCTTCCAGGCTTTGTCATACTTTGCGACATGATCTTTGAATAGCTATGACTGGGTGAAGGAATGGGCAGAAAAACTCATGAAATCCATGGTTATCTCATTGGACATCCCATCCTCCATTGCCTTTTGGAAATAAGGCTTTATTTTCTTTAGATCAATCTGCACCGCGAGCATGTCATACTCAGTCATCAGTTTCAGATACTGGGTGCAATCTGTCCTAATTTCCATCACCCATTCAATGTTTGGATCCACTTTACTGATTATCTACTCCAACCTTTCTTTTCTATTATCAAAGTCTCGCTTCCACACGTCCACCAACCAATGGTCATCCCTTTTGAATATGAGCTCCTTTTCCCACGTGGCCTTTGGTAGCCAAAGGATGGCCTCAATCTTTGGATAGGTGGAATTATATGTTGCAGGGAAGTTGGTGCAGAGCTTCTTAGTTCCCTCCAGGGCCTGCTATAAATCTAATAACTTGTTGGCTATTCAAACATCCCAACTGATGCCTATATTCCCAACATATAGAACTCTTCAAAACTAGCTCTTCGTAGTCCTATCCAAGTTCTTCCTCTTTTCTAGTTTTTTGATTTGTTCTTTGGACAACATTTGGGGTGGAGTCGTGGATGCGGTAGGCATGTTATCCACTGAAGACCATTGTTGGATGCAATCCATCAAGGCGGCTGCTTGTTCTTTAAGCTCATCCTTTGATACCTTGTCTTCTTGTATTAGGTGTACCACCATAGCCACAAACTCCTCGAGATGCCCCACCTTCTACTCTCTAGTAGCAGTCCCCAAGTTGATGGTAGAGACATTATAGCTTACTCCCTCCTAGCCTACCACCGGTGTTACTATCTGCATTTTTTGAGACCCAAAAGCATCCATCATTACCTTGGATCTAACTTTGGGATTCTTCTCTTTTTTGGTTGAGATCCGCGCTTGGGCTAGGATAGCCTCTAGCCTCGCTCTTGGGTCCTTCGGGGTGGGAGTCTTCTTTTCGAGTTTCTTCTCCAGCCATTCGGGCATGGCAGACTTTCCTTTTGGTGACTCTTGATCACCCTCACCTTCCCCTATTCAGACCTTTGTTTGTTCACCTATGGTAGTCTTTTCTTTCAATTTGGTGTTGTCTCCCTCTTCTTCATCAGAGTCTTGGATGAATGTGAGGTGTTTGACGGGAGGCTTAGTAATCAATTTCCCCCAGGGACTTTCCTCTATCTCAATTTCCTTCTTTCTTTCTTCAATCTTTTTGTCCTCATTCATGTGTTCCTCAAGTTTTTCCTCTTCTATATCTCCTTCTTCTCTAGGAGGTGGCACAATCTCTAGTTATTTTTCCCCTGTAGGGAGTTCTATGTCCTCTGCTGCTCTACCACCTTCTTACTCTTCTTTGGGAGGAGACCTTTCTGTCTCTTCTTCATCATGCTTTAGTTTTCTGGCCATTTCCTCTTTGAGATCATCATCGAAGGTCTGCATAATAGTTCTACCACCTTCACCCTCCTCTTCATCTCTGCTCTTGGAAGATCATATTCCTTCTTCCTCATAGACCACCTTGTCAATCATCTAGTGTTCATACTCAAGGTTTTCATGGTACTCATCGACTTCCTCCTCCATTTCCTTCAAGGATTCTTGCTCCCATCTCTCCCATTCCTTAGAAATTAACATTGTGGCCTCCATTGTTGGTGGTCCCATTTGAAGTTGTGAGGGCACAGTAGTGGTGAGGACCCGTGTTAAGATAGTCTGAATGGTGGGGTCCATGAAGATCTGGGAGAGCTCAGAGGGGATATTTTTCATGTGTCATGAGAAAGCCTATGGTAATGCAAGCGCGGGCATTGGCATTGTCACTACTACCAGTGGGAGTGATGTAGTAGGTGACATGGCAACAAAGGAAGGTGAACTATTTGCAGCGAAGGAAGATTCAATCATTATGATGGGCCCAGCTGGGGGAGAAGAGGCAAGATGGACTTATATATCCACTATAGGTGGGGATGTGGTGACCATGGCTTGGGAAATAGATGGCAGGGTAGTCGGAATAGGGGGAGTCTAAAGGATTTCTAGCTGATCCACCCTCTCTTCTTCACCTTCCTGAATTGCAGGTTGCTCCGTGGTGCTTCCTGTTCACTTGGGCCTCTTGGAAGGTGAGCCTCCTAAATTTTTCCTTGTATACACCTTATGATCTAGAGACTGCTCTATTTTAGTCCCTTTCCTCTTTTTTGATATGGTGAGAAAAGGAGATTTGGATTTCCCACCCGTCAAAGTTGTAGAAGCAACATCCTCTGTGGCACTAGGCTCACTCTTGAGCCCTTCATATGTCAGGACAACCCCTCTTTTCCTTTAATCAGGCTACTTTTCCATCAATCCATTCTTTGGTTCGAGCCATGATTGGTTTAGTCACAATTTTGAGGTCATCGACCTCTTGTTCATCCTAATCTACTACAGGAAATGACAAGTTGGGGACTGCATTATACCGGGGATCCATGACAGTGCCTTCTTCCTCCTCAACCTGGTCTGGTATAGGAAATAGCTGCACGTTTTTCATGAAGTATGTGGTCATCCGCATGTAATTCCTTGCGCGCACCTCTTTGTCATCCTAGCAGTCTACCCAAAAATCTTCAACATGATGTAGGTGAACATATTCTGGTTTTAGTGCCTTTCTTACATTCCCATAGGGGTCTACCCGTGGACGAGCAGTGTGTAGGAAGAAGTGGTACTCTGCTAACTCCTTTTCTAAATTCCCAGCACACTGGGAAGTTTGCAATTTATACATGCCCTGACTGAAGGCTAAGGGATAAGGAATCCCTACCAAATGTTTACTACCGAGGACTGAGTGTATATGTTGTAGTTTTCGGGAGAGTTCTAGTAGTATAATTCAGTCATTGGGGTACCGGGACAACTTATTCAGCCTTTCTATGAAGCCTTGGGCAAGAATATATGTGAATTTTGGGAATTGAAGGAATAGGAAGGTGTACTATTTTAGGAACACTCATGCGCTGTGAGAGACCCTTCTCTCAAAATCCCCTCCAAGCAACCGGATGATGTGGCCAATGAAGGCATCATTCACCTTGCAATACTCCTTGAAGTTTCTAAATTGTAGCTAGGGATATCTATCATAGGCTTTTAATCTATGACTTGGCACCTCATCAGGTGCCACAAACAACCCATTGTACTTCCTTTTCTCTACCAATGAATAGACCAGATAGGAGGTCATGTAGAATTTGGAGCTCTTTTTCACATTCATAAACTGCTCGTGGAAGCAGTCGCTGATGATGCCTCCCCAATAGAACGTGGCTTTTGTGGTGACATATTCGTCCCCACAGAGGATTTGTTCAACAAAGTATACCATCCATTGCAGCAGAAGGGAGGCCCATTACCTGGCTCAACATGGTTACTAGGTCGTGGTAGTCTTCATAGAAATCACTGCGAAAGAGTTCTTGGGGAACCTTCACAGCGCTACCTCTTTTCTCCTTGAGCCAATATTGATTTATCAACTTTTTGCAGCCCATCGGGTTTTCATCCCAAGTTGCCTTTCCTTCCTCCATGGTGGGCACCTCCATTTCCTCAAAGGTAGGAATGTGGAAAGTTTTAGTAATTCCCTCGACTGACATGTCAGTGAGGATGTTCCCATCTCTATCAACGATGGTTTTTTTTTGGGGCTAGTAGGCCTGTCGGCAGGCCATGACCAATTCAGGGGCAATGAGAGATAGGGAGAAGCCTACTGCTTTCGCAATCCCACTCTACCTGATTGATCTTGCATTATCAATCTTTGGGTGGACTCTAACCCTTTACTTGAATTCATTAATATCGACGTGGCCGATATTGGTGTCAGTGATCTCCTTCTAGTTGGTGATGATTTTTGAATGTAGAGGCTCACCCTGGAACTAGTATTTCATCTGATATTTGTCTTCTCTTCCACAAGGAGTTTTTCTTGCTTTCTTTCCTTTGTCTTTCTCTACAGCTGCCCCCAAAGGTCCTACACCCGATTCCATATAGCTTGCAAACATGGACATAATGAGTACAACCAAATACCAAAAGAATTATCATTAGTAAAAATCTTGTGGAAAAAATTCTATTAGACATCATATGATTAACGAAGTTAAATTTTCTCTTTCAAATGCCATTAGTCACTTTCTAAAGGGATATTGGACAATCTGGGACCAAGGGGCCAAATTTCCCTAGCAGGAATGTTATTTTGGAAAGGGCAAACAGGTTGGGGCAATCTGAGTGGTTTCTCCTATCTTCACATTTTGATGGTTTGAAAGGATCGTGTTGAAGAGGGTTGAATTTGAGCACATGGGTCAAGATTTCTTTTCAAGTTTGAGGTTATTTTGACCACTTTAGGAGCACCAGGAGGTTTAGGGTCGAAAAGCTGCTAGGAGTTCATTGTTTGCAATGCCTTGGGAGAAATGGAGTTCTGAGGATGGAACCAGGGACTAGGGCCCAGAAGGTCAAAATTTGGCCATTAGTTCAGATCCGAAGGGGCAGAAGGTTGTCCCTACTTCTCTGTTTGGAATGGAAATTCCCGCACCGAAATCCAGGGATAGAACTCATACAGAACAGACACAATGGAGTGTTTGGAAATTGATGGGTTGAAACCCGAGGCTCGGCAAGATGTAACTATTTCACTCTTGTGCATCAGACAAAGGTGAAGGGAACCCCAGCGGGTGGAGTTTGGTAGGTGGAGACGGCGAATGAAAGGTTGGGGCCCGTGAGGCAGGAGATGTCATCTTGCAGCCATTTCAAACAGTGGAGTCTCCATGGAAGCTTGCAGATGGAAGTTAGCAGACCAGGGCTCGACAGCACGAAGGAAAAGTATCTTAGTTTCAATCCTCAGATGGCCAATGGATGAATGGAACATAGAGGGAGGAAGGCATACTCCTTCTGTCATTTGGGAATGGCGAGGGAAGAGCGGAGTTCCAAGGATGGAAGTCCGACAGGACGAACCTGATATGGGAAAAGGCAGTCAAAAAGGTTTATAAATTTGACAAGTTGGAACCCGTCGAAATGGGGTTCGGGAAGGCAATAGCCTTCTGCCATTTAGGAATGGAAAACACCCGACAAAGACCCAGGATGGGAGTCCCAGTAAGGCAGGCCTGGGAGGTGGAAATGAAAGTTGATTTCAAGTGGTAAGTTTTATGGCAGTTGGCCAGTGGCATCCTAGGGTGACAGGACCGAGAGGGCACTTTGCCCCTTAAAAATTTCATTGTTTGAGTTCTTTAACGATAGAGAGAGGTTCTGATCCCAAAGGGCATGAATGCCCTAAGTGGAAAACAATGGTGGTGACGTTCAGTTCATGTTCAATGTTAGGAGGCCAATTTGGAGGATTTCAAGATTCCAAAATGTGGGTTTTGTGGGTCTCAGTGTGTTCTATCAATTTAATTCATTTTTTTGCCCATATTGTTTATTATTTTAAACATAAAATCATAGAAAACTTCTTGGTGCAAATAATGACAAACCTACCTTAAAAGCCTAATAGCAGAAGGTGTGGAATAAAAAATGGGTGACCAAATGGTGATCTCAAACACGAGGGCAACGGATGATGGATGCACTAATCTCTTATGGAAAGCACTATGATCTTCTTCTACAAACATGACAAATGAAAATGACAGTTTGGGGTCCAATATTTATACCCTCATCTGCATTTAATGGCCTCATTTAATGTTGGTACAATGGATGAAGAGTTGGTGGATTTGAAATCAACAGACAGTGGTGGGAAGTCTGGGGTCTAGGAGCTGGAAAGACATGGAAAAATGGTTGTTGGAAACTTGCTTTTGGAATCCGATGGTGAAGGAAGGCCCAGGACCTAAGAGGTGGAAAGATTCCTTAGATTGGTTATCGGGAACAACAAAGTCCACAAGGAAATCCGAGGACAGAAATCTGGCTGACCGGACCTGGGATAGGTGAAGGCAACCCAAATTTTGCAACTTTTAAACCAGTAGAAACTAGGGAACCAGGGCCTGGGGTTCAGGAAGGAAAGAACCTTCTACCATTTGAGAATGACAAACACTCGAGGGAAACCCAGTGAGGCTAGCCCACTAGGCCCCAAGGCCGCTGGCAGAAGAAAACTGCCAAGGAAAGTTCGGAAGGCTCTAGGACCTAACTAGGATGAAGGGGGAAAAACAGTTGGAGATAAAATGACACTAAGAGGGGGGGTGAATCAGTATCTTAACAGATTTGACAAATTTTTCAAAAACTTCAAAACATATCATAGATTTTTTCTCAATATTACTTTGATTAATGCATTCATGAGTTGAATGTAATCATTCATAAACAAAATTGAGAAAAGTAATAACTCAACAGTGAATAGAAACAACAATAGCATAATAAAACAAAGAGAACACAGAAGAAAAAAGAGGCACAATATTTTTCTGAGTGGAAAACCCTCCTAGGGTATAAAAACCACTCCCTAAATGCCTTCCTGGCTTAATCTTATAATCAACTGTTCACAATGCCTTATAGGCTGATTTTTGAGCACCCACTCAAGGAGCACCAACCCCTCATTTAGAGATATCTATCTCAAGGAGTACCAACCCCTCAAATTATGTTTTGAACAATAATAATGATTGAAAGGTTTTCTTTGTTTTTAGTTAAGCACATATCTCTCTATTTTCTCATCTACAAAATACCTTAAAGATTCAATAACTGAATCCCTAAAATACCTCATAGAGAAGAAACTCACAATCTCTGCATCTTATTATATAGATTTTATTACAGAGTTTTATCCATATATTTTTATACATCCAAGGAATGATAATCTCATAATTACATCAACAATCCAGTAGAAAACTAAGTTTTTTGCTTCTATATATACATCTTGATTTACATGCTAGATAAGTAACTGTCTTCAGGAGTAACGATAGAACAACCAACCTAACTAAGAGCCGTTCTCAACAAATTTGTAACGAATGAGCTCATTTTTTTGCATAAAAAGCACAACTATCCACCATAGAAAATCATAACCTATAATGCATGAATGACAATACTCAATCAAGGCATCATATTGACTGAGATGCAGAGAGCAGTTAAGAAAAATGGTGATAATAAATTAATATGCACAGTATGAAACGCATAAATAAAAATACCAAATAGATCTGTAACTCCCATGGCTCCATTATCTACTGTCGAGCTTCCAGTCAGAAATGCACCAAATAAACCTTCCATAAACCTCTGTAAGAACCATTACAGTCAGCAAAAACATAAACATAAACACTCATAATGGTGGCCTGGCTAGGGTTTGATACCTAGCCAAAAATAATAAGCTCAAAATTTTTTCCCTAAACCTTTTTATTTCCATCAATGACACATTATGCCGAAGGCAACTTTAACATTTCCAGACATTCAATTCGCTTTCGCTGTGACACATCAGATTCGGAGAGAAGACATATCGAATACAACATGCTACACTGATGGACTTCCTCAGTATATTATTCTTTCGCTGAGACATGATAGATCCTATGCCGACAAAGTTCTTTTGTGTTCCATCGGCAAGACTAGAGGTCACTCTCCGAGACCTCTTGCCGAAAACCCTAGCTCTTACCGAAGAGACCACCTTTATGTTTTCAGTCAGTGTAACAAATCGAACTCACCAAGACCATATAACGATGCCACAACTCTCGTCGATAGACTTCCATATGCACTAGTTGGGGAGACAATATGATTTTGCTATGACCTCAGCCTGATGGCCAAACTCATGCCGATGTACTTATTCTAAAGTGGGTTGGTGTGACATTGCATATTCGATGAAACATTACACCGAAGATGATTTCCTTTTTCGATATGCTCATTCTGAAGCGGGTCAGGGAGACATAATGAAATCAATAAGACCTTATCCCGACGATATAACATATGCTGATAGAGAACACTTTTTGTTGCCAAAACAAAAGAGAAGTCTTGCCAAAAGCTGCCAGAATGTTAAATTCAATCGACATGACAATAGAAATGTCTTGCTGATAGGCAACATAGACATTTCAAAAAAAGATTGGGGAGACCCTACCATACTCATGCCGATATGTGTAAGCTCGAATGAGAAACAACCAATACCTGTGATATGCAAAAAGAACCATCCTAACAAAGAAACCATCTTTCAAGCTCTGTAAGTCAAAGAGATAGCATTCATAACTTGAACCAAAATTCTCATCACCATGAAATTAAAGCATAACAAATAACTTTCTATAATAGCCAAGAGACATCAAATAAGTGCCATTATAAATCATAAGGATCAGAGATTTTGTCATCAAGAACAAACCATAAACACAACTAAGATCCAACAAGCTCCCCCTTTGTCCTTGATGGAAAAACACAGATGACTCTCCCCCTTTTTTCCCTCAATGACAAAGAATAGAAGAGAAGAATGTGTATTGCCATGAAACACAACTAAGAAGCCAACCAAAATATCATGAGAAACAACTGCAAAAAAAAAAGTAGTAGTGCAGCAACCAAAATTGTAGGAGAGCTATAAGTGAATCAAAACATATAACAGGCTCCCCCTAAGTAGTAGCTTTGAGATTCAGTGAAGTAATGATTGAGAGATAACTCCCAATCGAAGTCTCAACCTTTCAAATCACTCTTTTGCTAAGGGCTTTGTAAAAATATCAGCTACCTGATCTTGAGATCCAAAAAACTGTAAGCAGACTTCATTAGCCAAAACCTTTTCTCAAAGAAAATTAAACTTAATAGCAATATGTTTCGTGAGAGAGTGCATAACAGGATTTTTTGAAATATTTATCACACTAGTGTTATCACAGAGAATAGAAACGGGTTTAGGAACTTCAATACCCATATCTGAAAGAGTCTGACTCATCCACAGAACTTGAGTATAGCATGAAGTGGCTGCAATCTATTCTGCTTCAGCAATAGAGAGAGAAATAGATACTTGTTTCTTGTTGTGCCATGCCACTAAATGATCACCAAGAAATAATGTAGCACCACTAGTGCTTTTCCTATCATCCAAACAACCAGCCCAGTCAGCATCAGTATTATCAATCAAAGAGAAATCATTGCTCCTAGGATACCAAAGACCATAATCAAGAGTGCCCTGAATGTATCTAAAGATCCGTTTAACAATAGTAACATGAGAGTCCTTAGGTGATGCCTAAAAATGTGCAGCAGTGCAAACTGCCTGCATAATGTCAAGTCTATAGGTAGTTAAATATAAGAGACTATTGATCATTGATCCATATTTCGTTTGATTTGTATCAAGAGAATCATCAACCTTAGTAAGTTTGTAACCAGTAACCATTGGAGTGCTAACTGGATGGCATTCATCCATCTGAAATTTCTTAAGCATCTCTCTAGCATATTTGGATTGAGAAAGAAATATTCCATTCTCACATTGAGAGATTTGAAGACCCAGAAAGAAGTTTAATTCTCCTAACATTGACATTTCAAACTCAGATTCCATTATCTGAGAGAATTTTTTACTCAAAGTGACATTATTGCAGCCAAAGATAGTATCATCAACGTAAATTTTAACAACTAAAATATTAGAAAATTTAGTTTTAACATAAAGATTACTGTCTACACCTCCTCTAACAAAGCCATTAGAAATTAAGTGACTGTCCAGCCTAGAGTACCAAGCTCTAGGTGCTTGTTTTAAGCCATAGAGAGCCTTTTTCAACCTGTAAACATGGTTAGGATTATCTTTGCATATAAATCCCTTAGGCTGTTCAATATAGACCTCTTCATCTAAATAGCCATTCAAAAAAGCAGTTTTGACATCCATTTGATAAATAGTAATTTTTTTGTAAACAGAATAAGCCAAGAATATTTTGATAGATTCTAGTCTAGCAATAGGTGCAAAGGTTTCACCAAAATCAATACCTTCTTGTTGAGCATAGCCTTTGCAAACAAATCTTGCTTTGTTGTGAATAACATTACAATTTTCATTAACCTTGTTTCTGTATATCCATTTGCCTCCAATGACATTCTTGTCATCTGGTCTTGGGACTAACTCCCAAGTTTGATTTTTCTCAATCTGATCAATTTCTTCCTACATAGCATTAAGCCAACATGAGTCTATGAGAGCTTCATTAAAAAATTTAGGCTCAAACTGAGTAACTAGATAGAAAGCAATTTGTGCCTTTTCATTAGATTCTATAGCCTTTCTTCTAGTTTGAACTCCTGCATTTTTATCCCCAATAATCTAATCTTTGGGGTGGTATACAGCTAGAGTTTTTGAAGGAGCATTTGATGCAACCTTTTCAGGACTTGCATTTTCATTTTTAGGGCTTGTTGATTCAGCAACAGACTTTGTTGTTCCAGCTCCTTTAGAAATTATTTCAAATTCAAGTTCTTCTTCCTCATTATTTTGCAAAGATTCAACATTCAAATGTGGTCTTTCATCAAATTTTACATTAACAACTTCAACAATCTTATTAAGCCTTTTTTTGAGACATTTATAAGCTTTGCTATGAGTTGACTATCCCAAAAAGATACCCTCATCACTTTTGGATTGAAAACTTCCAAGATTATCATCATCCTTTTTGATAAAACACTTCCAAAAATTTTAAAGTATTTAATAGAAGTAGTTTTTCCATACCACAATTCATAAGGAATGTGTTTAGATTTCACCCTAAGCTGCACTCTATTCAAAATGTATATAGTTGTATGAATAGCTTCTTTCCAATACATATCAGACAACTTAGCTTCATCTAGCATGGTTCTAGCCATTTCTTTTACAGTTTTATTTTTACGTTCAACTACCCCATTTTGTTGAGGTGTTTTAGTTGCAGCATACTACCTTTTAATACCATGTTGTTCACAGTAATCAATAAACTCTTGAGAGGTGAACTCACCTCCTTTGTCTGATCGAAGGCATTTGAGTTTCAATCAGATTCCTTTTCAACCATTTTACGAAAGATTTTGAACCTTTCAAAGGCTTCTGATTTGTGCTTAAGAAATGTGACCCAAACCATTCTAGTATAATCATCTACAAAAAGCATAAAGTATTTTTCACCATTAATAGACCTTGTTCTAGTTGGTCCACATAAATCAGTATGCACAAGCTGTAAAGGTTTTGAAGAAGAATGTTCTTTTGTCTTGAAGCTGATTTTAGTTTGTTTACCACTTAAGCATTCTTTGCACACAGAATTTTTTGGCTTGTTAAGAATTGGTAAACCTCTAACATTCTGATTCTTATTGATTCTAACCAGATTTTCAAAGTTTATGTGTCCTAATCTTTTATGCCATAACCAACTCTCTTCAATTTGGCCCATTAGACACATACCTTGAATATTGTCATTGCAAGATGAGTCAAGGAGATTGTACACATTTCCTTTTGTCCTCCTTCTAGCTGCAACAACCTTTCCAAGCTTGTTCTTAATCTCACATCCCTGTGAATTAAAAAGAACATGATAACCACTATCATAGATTTGACTAACACTTAGAAGATTGTGCTTGAGACCTTCCACATAGTACACATTATAGATAGGAGTGTCTTCATTCAGAAGAAGTGAACCTCTACCTTTAATTTGAATACCAGAATTATCACCAAACTTGACATATCCACCTACATAATCTTCAAGTTTTATAAACTTGTCCTTATCGCCAGTCATATGGTTAGAACATCCACTGTCCAGGACCCATAAGTCCTTTTTCTTGGAATGAAAAGCAGTTTGAACCAACATGGTTTGCTCAAAGTTGTTGATAGCCTTAGGTTTCCAAACCTTTTTAATTTTCTGTTGTTTCGATTGCAGATCAGTTCTGCACTGTTTGATAGAATGTCCCAAAGTATTGCATTTAAAACATCTGGTCTATCTAACAAAACCATAGTGTTGCCTAAGACCAAACCTGGGTATTCTAGAATTCATAAGCCTACAAGTGCTCACCTTATGACCAAATTTGTTGCAGAAAAAACAATAACCATAGAAAAAAGAATTGTCTTTGTATGAAGGTCTATTACCTCTAAAAAACTTAGCATGATCCTTACCAGATTCTGAGTGATTTGAACCTGAAATTTTTGACTTCAGAAGAGGGGTTTTGTTTTGCTTTGTCAGTTGAGCATTCACCCTTTTCAAAACCAACACCAGATTTATCTTTATACACCTTTTGTTTGCTGAGCATCTCATTCAGTTTTAGAGTGCTTTCATATTTTTCAATTTCCTTCCTAAGAAGGACTACTTCTTGTTCCAGTTTTTGAATTTCATGATCTTTGCAGCTTACAGTCTCTCTAAGACAGACTTCAGCTCTTTTAGCTTCTTCAAGCTGAGTTTTCAGAGAGATCAATTCTTGATCTGGTTTATGTTCTTGAGTAAGAACTTGTTTTTTGAGTTTTCTGACCTCTTGAAGAGCACATTTCAGCTCACTTTCAAGATCTACTTCACCTTCTTCAGTGTCAATGGTGTTAGAATCATTTTGCTAAGTAAATTCAGCCATGAACAAAGTTTCAACTTCATCAGCTGATGAGTCTTCAGACTCAATATCAGATTCATCCTTACTAAACAGACTTTTCTTCTTTTTAAAATTGAAGTTTCGTTTAGGTTTGAAAGCCTTCTTCTTAGGCTGTATTTCAGTTGTCTCGTTGTCATAGATTTGATCATCATAGGGACACTTTGCAGCAAAGTGACCTATTTTGCCACAGTTAAAACATTTAAAGGGAAGTTTTCCCTTATATTTTCCTTGATCCCTTTTTAAATCTTCTAACAAAATGAGATTCTTTAGAATCAGACAACTCTGATTCACTAACATCGACTTTTTCTTTCTTTTCAGAGTTAAAGGTAGTTTCTTTTCCTGTTGAATTGTTTTTGCTAGTTCTCATTTCATAGGCAGTAAGTATTCCTTGCAGGCTGTCTAAGGTAAGCTTATCAAAGTGTTTCTTTTCTTCTAGGGCTGAAACCTTAGATTCAAATTTAGATGGTAAGGACCTAACAACTTTTGTGACCACATCAAATTCATTAACCTCTTGACCTAGACCTTTCATTCCATTGACAACTTCATCAACTCTTAGGAAATATTCAGCCACTTTCTCATCATCCTTCATTTTTAACTCCTTAAACTGATGTTTGAGAGTAATGATTTTTGACAGTTTGACTTTCTCATTCCCTTGATATATAGTTTCAAGTTTTTCCCAAATTCCATGAGCAGATTTTCAATGCATGACTTTAATGAACACATCTTTAGTTAATCCACACAAGATGGCATGCTTAGCTCTAGAATTTTTTTCATACTTCTTTTTCTCAACAACATCAATGGGAATAGTGGCTGGTACATTGTAATCTTCTAAAACAATGCTCCAAACATCAACATCAAAAGAAACAAGAAAAGCTTCCATTCTTATTCTCCAGAACACATAATTTGTTCCATCAAACAATGGAGCTCTAGTTACAGAGGCACCATCATGAGAATGTGCCATTAAAAACAAACTCCAAGAATAAGATCAATCCAAGGTAATTAAACCAATCAAAGGACCCTATGCTCTGATACCAATTGTTGGAGTTAAAATGACACTAAGAGGGGGGGGTGAATCACTATCTTAACATATTTGAAATTTTTTTCAAAAACTTCAAAACATATCACAGATTTTTTCTCAATATTACTCTGATTAATGCATTCATGAGTTGAATGTAATCATTCATAAACAAAATTGAAAAAAGTAATAACTCAACGGTGAATAGAAACAACAACAGCATAGTAAAACAGAGAGAACACAGAAGAACAAAGAGGCACAATATTTTTCCGAGTGGAAAACCCTCTTGGGGTATAAAAACCACTCCCTAAATGCCTTCCTAGCTTAATCTTATAATCAACTATTCACAATGCCTTATAGGCTGATTTTTGAGCACCCACTCAAGGAGCACCAACCCCTCATTTAGAGATATCTATCTCAAGGAGTACCAACCCCTCAAATTGTGTTTTGAACAATAATAATGATTTAGAGGGTTTCTCTATTTTTAGTTAAGCACATATCTCTCTATTTTCTCATCTACAGAATACCTTAAAGATTCAATAATTGAATCCCTAAAATACTTCATAGAGAAGAAACTCACAATCTCTGCATCTTATTATACAAATTTTATCGTAGAGTTTTATCCATATATTTTTATACAGCCAAGGAATGAAAATCTCAGAATTACATCAACAGTCTAGCAGAAAACTAAGTTTTCTGCTTCTATATATACATCTTCATTTACATGCCAGATAGGTAACTGTCTTCAGGAGTAATGGTAGAACAACCAACCCAGCTAAGAGTCATTCTCAACAAATTTGTAGCGAATGAGTTCATTTTTCTGCATAAAAAGTACAATTTTCCACCACAGAAAATCATAACCTTTAATGCATGAATGACAATACTTAGTCAGGGCATCATATTGACTAAGATGCAGAGAGTAGTTAAGAAAAATGGTGATAGTAAATTAATATGTGCAGTATGAAATGCATAAATAAAAATACCAGACATATATGTAACTCCCATGGCTCCATTATCCACTGTCGAGCTTCCAGTCAGAAATGCACCAAATAAACCTTCCATAAACCTCTATAAGAACCATTATAGTTAGTAACAACAGAAACATAAACACTCATGATGGTGTTCAGGCTAGGGTTTGATACCCAGTGAAAAAGAATAAGCTCAAAAAGTTTGCCCTAAACCTTTTTATTTCCATCAATGACATGTTATGCCAAAGGCAACTTTAATGTTGTCAGACATTCAATTCCCTTTTGCTATGACACATTAGATTTGAAGAGAAGACATATCGAATACAACATGCTACGCTGATGGACTTCCTTAGTATATTATTCTTTCGCTAAGACATGACAGATCCTATGCTGACAAAGTTCTTTTGTGTTCCATCAGCGAGACCAGAGGTCACTCACTGAGACCTCTCACTGAAAACCCTAGCTCTTAATAAAGAGACCACCTTTATGTTTTTGGTCAGTGTAACAAATCAAATTCGCCAAGACCATATAATGATGCCACAACTCTCGCCAATAGACTTCCACATCCACTAGTCAGGGAGACAATATGATTTTGCTATGACCTCAGCCCGACGGCCAAACTCATGCTGATATACTTATTCTGAAGTTGGTTGGTGTGACATTGCATATTTGATGAAACATTACAACGAAGATGATTTCCTTTGCCGATATGCTCATTCTGAAGCAGGTCGGGGAGACATAATAGATAAGAATTATGGATTTGGAGCATATACGTTAACAGAAATAGATAGCATGTGCCTCTCAATCATGCATTTGCATCGATACTATGTCCAATCCTCTTGAATAGTGTGGGTGATAAAGAAATGGTGTTAGAGTTAGTAGATGACATTCTATATACTCTTGCATTGCTTCATTCTTGACAAACAATTATTTGTATATCTTGAATAAGAGAGTAATTATTTAAATTTACTTTTAAATGATTATCTTAGGTTTCATGCCATTCAAGTTCATCATGTGTGTTATGTTATATTAGATCCTTATATGCATTTAAAGTTCTTTAATTTAACATAGCATACTTAATCAAAATGTGACATCTAAGAGAAACAAGAATAAGTTTTAATTAGATTATATAAAACATGTTAAATAATGGAGATATTTATTAAATAGTCTTACAAAGATTATTTAATCAATCACATTTCCATTTAGCATTAAACACATAAGCATAAATAATAAAACATCAAATGATCATATATATATATCAAAATTTTGTGTACATGTCATCAATATATGCAATCCTAATGAGGTCTATGACTGTTGGATCCCTTGGGATTTGGTGCTTGCATATGTCTGGAGTCAGTCTTTCAAGAGATGGTGGTATGTGATCATGATTGTGAGCCATCGAGCACATCTAGAGTATATTGTAAACCATGTACTCATCCAAGGGCCTCTCAATGATCCTCCACTAAACAATCTATCTCCGCCTATAGTCTAGCTACCTCTAACTAAAGTATTTCAACCTCTATTGGGGCTCGAGATGACTGAAAAACTTGGGAAGCCTTGTCTCAATAGGTGCACCTCCTAAAACTCTCATATGTTTCCTGCAGTCTGATGTACAGGTCAAACAGCTCTGGATCCCACTCCATGATGGGTGGGGGAACATAGTCTATATCAGTAGCCTCCTCATAGACTAATGGGATCACTATCTTAGTAGCAACCTAATGATAGAGATCATGTAGATCTCTCATAGCTCCTACAAGATAGAAATCATAAAAATAATAAGTACACATCATGATATATATGAACATAAAATTAAAACATAAAGCATGAACATAAGCATAAAAGCATGGAAGCAAATAAAATATCATCACCTAGCTCTCTGGTTGGTTGTATAAAGATAGCCTCATCATGTGTAGGAGGCATGTAGGATGTCCTCTCCATGATTATAGGTGTTGGTGCATGTTGCAACTGTTGATCATGATCTAGTCATACGAGTGGGAGCTGGATCTCCCCACTCATGGCCCACCAAATCCTCATCTTCTATCTCATCATCCTCACTCATTAGTTGCTCATTATCCTTGACCTCCTCCTCATCCTCCTCCTCATCCTCATCCTCCTCCTCATCTTCTATCTCATCACCCTCACTCATTAGCTACGGTATAATTGAATGCATGAGGGTACCCAAGGGCTAATGTACATGGAAATCTTGTCATCCTAGTGCATGTTATATGCTCTAGGCACTACACCTACAGTAGCATATAGTGTACCATACTATTGACCTCATGAAATGAAAATCATCCTAGATCATAGTATAAGTGTGCAAGGATGCTCTGCCCCTAGGCATACACAATCCTCTACTTTGTCATCCACTGAATCATATGTACTAGTCCTCCCTCTAAATTTGTTCCTTGACCATTAGGGATTATTACTAGTGCCACAGTAAACATCATATTTTGTACCACAAGTGGAGTTTGTGAATATAGTAGCCATGATAGATTGATCTGTAGCCCCACGATGTCATCATGAATCAGACCACCAAGATAGTATTGCATATCATATTTCATCTCATGAAATGATTGATCCCCTAGAAAATGCACCCTCTCACCCCGAATCAAAACTTAGAGTATGTGATGGATGTCCTCTAAAGTGATCATCATCTTTCCTGTCAAGAGATGAAACATGCATGTACCTACATCCCACTACTCTGCCAAAGCCATCAGCATAGCATTGTGGTACCTCATGGGTGGCATGAGGTACACCCAATACAATCCTATAGTCTGTAATATATTTGTCTCCTCTGCTAAAAGTGTTAGGGCTAGTTCTCAGAGGTGAAAAATTTGTCTGTCACTAAGATGTTGCCGCGATTGAGGAAGAATCTAACAAAAAAAGCAAAAATATGCCTATAAGTATTATAAAATCTTAAATCTACACATCAACAATCAAAAAAATGTACTAAATTTGTTATAGTGTACTTTTCTAAGGGTCCTAGACACTTTAGATCCCTTTTGGGAAACTTCACGAAGAAACGGGACACTTTGTAGAAAAGTGGGACACTTCGTGACAAAAGGGGACACTTTGCGACAAAAAGGGACACTTTGCAAAAAAATGGGACACTTTGCAAAAAAAGGGGACACTTTGCGAAAAAAAAGGGATGCTCTATAAAATTTTCTTCTAGGGTCTGAAATCTATCTAGAAATAAGTAAAAACATAAAATAAATGCATAAGGACAAAGCTAAAGCAAAAAAATCAACTCACCTAGAATAATGACACTCGTCGCAGGCTACTGACTCTCATAGGGCATCCAATCTCAGAGGCTCATACTCTCGTCAGCTCAGAATCTTCAATCACTCTCCACTAAAGTCAAGCTATAAGAAGGTAAATGAAAAAATAATTAGATATTACTTCACTTTTTACTCTTATATATGCTAAAAATTAGGGTTTTTACTCTATATTAGGGTTAAAAAGTGCCTTTCATTCAAATTAACGTAACGGGACTAGAGAGCTCTATTTTTTACACTATTTTTTGCATTGGAATCATGATTCCACTCTCATCCTAATAATATGTCTATCATTATGTGGTATGGTACTTGGAAATACCCTATGTGATGTTGGATCCCAAGTGGAAGTGTCTCCAAATCTCCAGATTTTAGTACCATCAGAAAGATCTCAGCGTCCTAATTCCAATGCAACTCGAACGGAGTGAAAAGGAGTCTGTTTGCACAAGTTATAGCCAGTCAAAGGCAGGGTCAAACTGGGATCAAAGGGCATCTAGAAGGTGAAAAAAATGATTGTCTCATAAATCAATGGAACTAGCATCATCGTAAAGAGCTTGTCGAGATGATTCTGATAGCGTTCATTTTGTCAAAATTTGACATCATACGCTCGAGATATGGCCAGTCAAAGTTTAGTTGACTTGGTGGTACAATGGGTGATGTCATCAATTAGTCTGTACTGTATGGAATACAAGTGGATGAATCCAGATGCGACATGTGGCAATTGACGTAGATTGTATGAGCCAATGAAAGGTTGACATGTGTGCATCCGTACACCAGCATGGCAACACAGGTGGCAGTCCAGTCATGGATGAGGTGGCATTATTGTGTCTCGACATCGAATCAGTTGTTGACACATGGTAGGTCCTAGGAGCTCCATGTGTCCCTCTTCCTTCCATTAGCAGTTGTCGAGTGGGATAAAAGGTGTTGTTGGGGCTCGACCCCGTGACCTACAGAGCAGGAAAAACCGTCGGTAACCTTTGCACCACGCATACATGCCTATAATAAGTATGAGTTGGGTTTTATTTTGTTAAATTATCGACGAGTTGGCGAGTTGGTTTGACTAATTGGTAAAAGGTTGTTATGAGGCTTGATTTCATGACCTATCGCTATCGAACCCGACACGTCACTGTTACACCAGCCATCGGACATATACTATTATTAGAGCATAGGTTTGTTTTTTTATGTGTATGTTTGGAGTTTGTTTTAAACAAAAAATGGCCAACGGGTTTGGAACCCGTAACCACGGCTTAGCAAAATTAAGGCCAACCGTTAGGCCACCGAAACTTGTATAATTTGTGAATGGGTTTGTTTATTTTTGATGTATGATATGGCCCGAGGCCATAACAAATGGGCTATTTGTTGTATAACCCCCTAACCACTAAAAAAAAATGTGTCTAAAAGACAAATAAGCCAATGTACAAATTGTTATTAGGGGGTTATGTTGTTATGGAGGTTTTAACTTTTTTTGGCGCAATTTTAAGTATATAAAGGGGAGTGAGAGTGAGGTTTAGATTAAGA
>VDFB02082184.1:26137-127700 GCA_007258455.2 Sequoia sempervirens
ATCTGATTGTCACACCATGACCCTTTTTGCAGTGGGGGATCGATCTTGTTGGAAAAATCACCCCCACCTCATCTAGTGGGCATAAATTCATCATCACTGCCACTGAATACTTCACCAAGTGGGTGGAATCCATTCCCATGACATACATCACTGGAAAGTAGATATTAAAGTTCATCTTGAACTACTTTTTTTCTATTACGGTGTCCCTCAAGACATTATCTCAAATAATGGGACACCTTCTAAGAATTAGGATGTTCGTGACCTATGCCAAAAATTCAAAATCCAACATTTCTTTTCAACCCTGTACTACCCCCAAGGTAACAACCAAGCTGAGGCTATAAATAAGACCATCCTAAAAATCCTCAAGAAGATGGTCAATGAATTTGGTCATGATTGGCATCTCCAATTGAATCCTACTCTATGGGCCTATCAAGCAAGTATCCACACATCAACAGGTGCCACCCCCTACTCCCTACTCTATAGATCAGAAGCCATATTATCCATTGAGATCAAGCTCCTGTCACTAAGGATATCACTGTAGAATCTCATCACAGATGAGGAATATCGGGTATCAAGATTGAACGAGCTAGAACTACTAGAAGAACGGTGCATGGATGCCTTAAACCATTTACAAGTTTACCAAAACCAACTCAAAAAAAGCTATAACAAGAATATCAGGAGTCAGACATTCCAAGTAGGAGAGCTGGTGCTAAAGGAGAACCAAAAGAACATTCCAAATCCAGATGGAAAGGGAAAATTTGAACCCAATTGGTTGGGGCCATTCGTCATCACAACGAGCTATAAGTTAGGGGCATATCAGCTATCAAAACCTAAAGGGGAACCTCTATAGGATCCCATGAATAACTCCCATCTCAAAACGTTTTATGCCTAAATCTTTCAAGGTATAAAACCAAAAATACAAAAAAATCTAAAAATGTCTTAAAAAATGGCCACTAAAAATGTCTTAAAAAATGGCCACCTTGGTGAAAACCTAGCAAACAGGCATCTTGGTGACAACAAAAAAATTAGAAAAGAAAAAAATCCAAAAAAATTAGAAAAAAGGATTAAAAAATAGTAAAGAGAAGAATCATCCTCTAGTGAAAACCACTTTGGTGGCACTTTGGGCAAGTATCTTGGTGAAAACCTAGCAAATAGGTGCCTTGTGTAAATAAGCACTTTCCATCCATCAGGATCTTCACGGCTTGTTCTACATCATCCATCCATCATACTTCCATCATCCATCTATCTCCATCCATCACCCATCTACGTCTGCATCATAGTTTGGTCTTGTGTTCACCTCATGATCCCTCCTAGTACTACTCAGCCCATTCTCAAGGTTAGTTTGTCCTGCCTTTATTGGAGTAGTCTATTGCATCCTACTGGGGGCATGTTCTCATTGGATTGGATTCATGTGTATCCTTGAAGTCTTCCTAAAATTAAAAAATCGAAAAAATATCAGAAAATACAAAAATCCAAAAACATCAAAATCTTGAAAAAATCCAAAAATAGTTAAAAAGCCAAGAAAAATCCAAAAAATCCAAAACATATCAAAATCCAAAAAATAGGTCAAAATGTCAGTCAAAAAAATAAAAAAAATAGTCATCTTTTCGAACTATGTTGTCTCTGAGCTTTGAACATAGGCAAGGTTGATCTTTGATCATCCCCCGAGACACTTAGGTTATTCCTTTAGGAGTCTATCATAATAAACTGGTAGTCCATTCATTCATATCTCATCAATAATTGAGTCTGTGTCAATCAAACTACATGGTCTCTACGTGTATAATGTAGGAAAGGCTAATATGTTGATCAACCCCCAAGGCCCCTAGGATAGGTCCTTAGGTTAGGTCTTTGGTCAAAATCTCAGAAAACACCTAAAAATTAGAAATTTTAAAAATCAAAACATTTATAAAATCTCGAAAATACCAAAAACAACCTCAATTTTTTTTGAAAACATCAAAAACATCCAAATATTTGAAAAAATCCATCCATCCCCATCTTGCTTTCACCTAAAAGAAACATCACTCATAATAAATCAATCGTCGTCTTCAACCTTTGGTGAAACAATCAGAAACAAGTCTAGCAGGATAAAAGAGAAAACTCAAATGCCAAGGTCTCAAGTCTAGGTCAGTACATAAACAAGTTGGTCAACTCTTTGTGTCAATAGCCTATCATCGAATCAGTCCCAAATAAATCATCTGATAACATCATTTCCTAGGATGCATCCTTCCTACAATGGACATCAACATTAGGTATCATCATAGTTTAGTCTTGGCTAGCGGTATGAAGAACATTAACTTGTTTGTTTAATTTATCTGTCTTTTGGGTTAATTTTTTGTGCTCATTTCAATGACCTCTCGATGATGTCCTAGACAAGGGGATTTAGAGAGAAAGAAATGGGGCAATGATCATTATCTTTTTATCTGTTGTGCTTGTTGGATATTCTTGTAATATAAACTTGGCTATACATACTTTGTTTAGATGTAGGGAGGATGTTTTAGGTGTCTTGTTGACCACATAGGAAGGCTTTCCTCTCTATGTTTTGGTCTAATATTTTTGGAATATCCAAATTGCATTTTGGACAAGGTTTCGTGTGTCAGGTGTGAATAGGATTACTCCTATCTAATTGTCGAGTCAAAGTCCATCACACTAGGTGCAATGCCATCTTGGTTCTTTATACCTTGATGCATCGTGCCTATGTGTATTATCAAACATTAGGTAAATGACCCTTTTAAAATTTCAACTCCTTGGTAAGAAAATAATCATCATCATCATCATCATCATTATCATCTTTTGACTTGTTGGAATCTCTTATTTTTTTCTTCCATATTCTTTCCATGCTAACACGGTACCATGACAGTTAATCATGAATCATCGCCATTGTATCCATCTTGCATCCATAACCATTAGCATAATGCATATGATATCATGACATATAGAAAACACTGATCATCTCACATGCATTGCATTTCATCATTGCATAATATAGATTGGTTATTCTAAGCATCTCATAAATCATACATTTACATTCATTGCATAAGCATAAAATGAACCATCACATAGACATCATTAACTCATATCATATACATCATCAAAGCATCAATTGCATAAGCATACCATGTACATCATATCATATACATAAACATTATTAGATTATACATCATAGTATAACTCATTTGTATCCATTACATAATCGTACAAATACTAGTAATCCATTTGCATTGTCATAACATAGGCATCATATCATGAAATATATATCATCACATCATGTCATAAGCATCATTAAATGCATCATCACATCATCTCATAGAAATTATTATAAAATACATGATTGCATCATATCATGTGCATCATCATAACATCCATAAACGCATCACCATATCATACATGACAAAGATAATGAAAAAGAAAAAGATTGCATCTCATACATTTTATCATCATCGTCCATTTAAATGCATAATATAGATTTTTTAGTATAAAAAATTCACATATCATAAACATGTGCATACATCATCATCATAAAAGCGCATAAGAAAAAGGTACTGAAAAAGAAATGCATCCATCACATCATAACATCATAATGTCATACATCACATTGCATCATATGGAATCATCGCATCACATTATATAGAATCACATCATCATCACATAAAATAGAATCACATCATCATCACATAAAATAGAATCATTGCATCACACATAAACCATCACATATAGAAAATAGAATCCATCCATAATGCATAAATAAAATAGGACACATCATACATCGGAAGAAATAATCTCATCTCATATATATCATCAAAATAATATACACTGTCATGGTACAAATCGGGATCAAGTGTGTATCAATTAATATAAAGTACAATCACCCACTGGGCTATCAAAAATGAGCCCATGGGACATAAAAAGAATCATGTCTCTAATAAAAAATGAGCTAGCCTTGCTGGTTGCCCTTTCCCTCTTCGTCCTGTCTCTCTCCATGATCCTCTAGAGGTCAGTACCCTATTTGTTGTGAAAAATCTAGGACCTAGGAAGCTCAAGGTACAACCTGATGGTAATGAAATCTATAATAATCGGCCTTTCAAAATGCCTCCCTGTATGCTCCTAGAGAAACTAAACTCCAAGAGGAGGATGCAACCATGCTCTCAAGATGTTTCCAATAGCCCATCTCTTATACAACCCTAAGGTCTGCAACCAGTCTTTGCTAGACAACTTGATCCCGCTCTATCTGTAGCTGGTCTCTCTCTGATGTCAAGGCAACAATATATCCCTGTAGCCCTTACACCTATGCCTATAGCTACTGGATATAGGTGTCCCTCTAGTTAGGTGGAGGTGGCACTGGAGGTCCTTGATATCTTTGAGGTAGCTGATCTACCTATCTATCTTAATCTTGTTGATCCTAATCCTGATCCTGCCTCGGGGGATCTTTCCATACCCCGTGCTGATCAGGCTGTTGGTGTGGCCCACCTCCTCCCTCGCCCCCATCGCCATATCCATCTCCTCAGCCTCCCTGGCCTTGACCTCATCCTACTGATCTGCCCTTGGCTCTCCATTGTGCAGATGGTGTCCCTGGCACTATCAATCAAAGGGATGGCCTAAGCCAATCCCTGTAAGCCTGTGTAGTCCCTGTGTTTGCCTGGACCTGATCATATGGCCATGGAATAGCCACTAGTTGGCTGAAGCTATCCACTAACTTGTCTGTAGGAATATATTGGACCCATGAGGTCTCCCTCATATTACGTGCAAATATGGCAACATACTAGTCATTAGGTTTATCTTGTGGCTACCCGAACTATCTAAGAACTCAACCAAGAAAGTACTGCTCCACCATGGTGTGCTCACAACCCTACATTGGTCTGTCCTATCTTGCGAAAATAAATTGTTGGGCATGATTGTACCATGCTGGCCATCCAAGGTATGGTTGCCACATGTGAATGCTCTCATATCATCAATAAACCTCCTCCAGTGAGGGATGCCATCCTGTCCTGTGTGTGTGAAAGAAATTCCTCCCCTATACCTCCAGAAAATTAGGTTTTTTGGCTCCATATCAACCATTATAACTCATGGGTGGAGCACTACGATGTGCTCCTAGGCCCAGATATGGAGGAGTGTTATCCCAGCCCTGATGGCTCTACCATCATAGTATGCGAACTCATGTAAATATTGATACAAAGAGGCCAACAGTATTGGTCCCCATGCAAAGCATACTCTTTGTCAAACCATCAGCTCCTAGGTGAGCCCCCATCCTAGACTAAAGTATCAGCCATGCCGATCTAGTGCTACAAGCCTTGAAATGATAGCTACAACGACCAAGAAAAATGGTGACACGACGAGCCTGTAGCGCTCCAGCTCAATTTGGCCCTCTGCAAAGATGATCTCATCCAGGCCCATCACGTCATAATAGGCATCTCTCTTGGCATCCACGTCATAAATAACTCGCTCGCTGTGGATAGGAAAATGAAGAATGTGCCACACATCCACTAATGTCATTGTGGCATCGCCTGTTGGAAGGTGAAACGATGGCGTCTCACTATGCCATCACTCTGCTAACACTGTCATCATCCCCAAGTGTGTCCTCACCGGCAGTGCATATGCAATGTACCAAAGAATAATCGTCCCCAAGTCCTCCTAGAGCCACTCGTGCATACCAACTAGTCTATCTAGAATGGAAGATCTATGCTCATGAATGAAGAATCTCTACCTCCTCTTGCATCAACAAGGTCATGACATCAAGTTTCATAAAAAGCTAGGAGCTTGTTTAGAGTTTTCACAATTGAAACAACAATTGTGTCACTGTTTGTAATTGCGGCATAGTTTGGGACTCCCAAACTACATCGCTAGAATCTCTAAACCTCCAAACTCTACCACCGTGGTGCAATTTGGATGTGCCTGACTTTGACCACTAAACCCTAAATTGCAAAGTGGCCCATGGTGGTGCTATATTCATATGCAGCTGAGTTTGGATTTTGAATCCTAACTCCAAACTATGATGCCACATTGCTACTTGCGATGGTGACATAGTTTAACATAGCGCAACACCAAAATAAAGTTTGTAGTGGCACCATATAGGACTGCTTGACCCAATTTGACTTTCTAAGCTAATAAATGCAAACAAGAAATGAGATGAAAGTTGGGACAAGTTGACTCACCAGTGGTCCTACGTCGAGAAGCCTCTAGTGTACTCGCACTCACTCTAAGATATGCCATGGAAGTGGTCATTGTGCCATCTCTCGCAAGTGTTAGAACTCAAGTTTGCAAAATCTCTTAAGGCTGAATGTGAAAATGAATTGGAAGTGGTCCCTCGGAGCCTATTTAAGCCTGAAAACTAGGGTTTTTTTACCCCGTTTAGTTGTCTAGCTAGGGTTTTGGACCCCTAATCCCATTTTCTCCCAATTGAGGGCTATTTTGAATCATTTTTTCATGTTTTTGAACATTTTCTGCATCCTAGAGCCTTCCTGGACCCGTCGGGCACCTTGTCCTCTTTTTTCGCGAGTTCACCCAAAAATCAAAATTTTCATTTGATCTCTTGAGGGGGCAGTATGTCGGCATGTTTCTTCTCATAGGGGCAATAGTGGGGAAATTTTGAAAATCAATTTTTTTTTGAATTTTGATCAAGGAAGTTTATTATTTGAACCAACATAGCGAGCACTTTGCTTCAAAGAGGGGAAAAATGTAGACATGGAAAATATACCGACACACTTGATCCTGATTACTAACATCATTTTGACTTGAATCATCTTCTTTGCTAGTCATAACTTTTCATCCCTTGACTAAATAAATAAAATTTATCTAATTAAGTTGTCATCTCTTGTTAATTAAATAAATCAATCTTATTTAATTAATCCTCTAATCCCCATTTAATTAATCCTCTAATCAACCAAAGACAAAATGCACCACCCACATACTATGTCAGTAGTAGCCCACTATCTTTGGAAATATTAAGAACACCGATGCCACAAGGAATTGAGATGCCTACGTTTGAGAAGTATAGAGGGGAAGGAGACACTACTAATCTTGTCAATGCCTATACTGCCTTATGCAGTGATTTTGTCCTTTATGATAAACTACTAGCTAAACTATTTCCTAGGACTTTAAAGGATACTACCTTGGAATGGTTTTCCTCTCTACCCAATCATTCAATTCATTCATTTAATGATCTTGTTGATGCGATTATAAGTCATTTCCAAGTCCATATGATCCCCAAAAAGACAATGGCTGATTTGATGAGGTGTAAACAAAATGTGGATGAAAAAGTAACTTATTTCATTTCACACTATCTGTCATTGTATGCTCAAATAGATGTCAAGGTTCTTGATTCGCATCTCCAAAATATGTTTATTGAAAACTTACAAGGTCACATTCAAGATAAATTAACCATGATGAAATTTCCTTCTTTCATGCATTTATGCACAACCCTTTGTGACTATCACAACTTGGTTACTAGTCATGATGCAAAATCTACTTCTAGCGGGAGCTAAGCAGTTTGAATAAGAAACCAAAAAAACTCACAAAACTTTAGAAAACAACACAAAGGCTTCCTATAGTTCAATCCCCCTCCTCCACATCAAACTCAACCCATTCATAATCAAGTGGTAGCTATTAAAACAACAGTGCCATTTACCTATGGGGTCCCGAAGATACAGTTTACCCCTTTACTCGATACCCTCCATAACACAATGAATCAACTGATACAACAATAAATGATTGATTTGCCTATAGTCAAACCGCTTGACCATACCAAGCCTTTACCCCCCACCTTTAAATCAAATTCTAATTTTCATTTTTATCACCAAAATAGACATGACATGAAACAATGCAAGCATCTCAAACACCTAGTGCAAGACCTCATTGATTCTGGTCATCTATCCATTGCAGAATGATAAGGGAAATAAGTCCATTTAGCCTCCCAATCAAAATTTGAAAATTTTCACTAATCCCATGCCTAAACACAATGTTTCATTTGTCAAAGCTAGTGAACCTTGAAACAATGATGTGATGAATGTCGATATAAATGATGAACAACATGATATTACTCCAAATTTACCCATGCTAATCCAAATGATGAAATGGTGAGAACGATAGATGTTATCCCTCATAAGGGCCAAAATAAAAAATATCTTGATGGTCCTCTTTACATAGTTGACCGCAACTATGATAAGCCCACCAATGGGACATTAATAGATCCTGCCTGTGGTGAGGACATGATCAAGTTAGAATTTTTGGTATTACATGATTTTTATCAAGATGATTATAACAAACCAACAAAATGGATTAAAACACATCATGGTTTTGCATTCCCTACGATTAGATCAATCGTACTTCCATTACATATAGGACCTAAAACATTGGATGTAACATTCTCTATCATTCCATAGTCGGATCAATTTCATCTATGGCTAGGTCATCCTTGGCTTCGCTTGATGAAAGTTGTCCCTTCATTCATTCAAAAATGTTTGAAGAATCTTCTCGACAATGAGATATTTATTGTACACCATAGTGGCTTTAATCCATTGTCTTCTAAAGGTAATTTTTCATTCGAAGCCTTTTGGTTTGAACCTATGGAACCCATCACCGCTCACAGAGACTTATTTTTCATTTCCTATCAAAAGTTCAAATCCAAAAAAATCATCGAATTGTCTCTTTGCCACATGTCTCTGTCTATTTCCAACACTCCTATCCTAGACGAGACAATGCTTCAACCTAAATCTGAACCTAAACAAACATTACAACCTTCTGAGCAACCAACCATAAACACTTCACCTTCATCGTCTAAATTCCCAAGAGATAATGAAACCAACCACGTCATGCCTCCCCACATTAAACAAGTTTATAAAGTGAAAGAGAAAGTGATTGACCCACCTCCTTCAGTTCCTTCTATATACATGGAAAATATACCAACACACTTGATCCTAATTACTAACATTGTTTCAACCTGAATCATCTTCTTTTCTAGTCATCATCATTCGTCCCTTGATTAAATAAATCAAATTTATCTAATTAAGTTGTCATCTTCTGTTAATTAAATAAATCAATCTTATTTAATTAATCCTCTAATCTCCATTTAATTAAATAATCCATTTCATTTAATTAAATTCCTAAGGTCATTCTGTTAAATTAAATCAATCTTTATTTAATTTAATCTAACATCATCTCCTTTTAATTAAATAAATCAAAATCTTTATTTAATTAAGTCAGCCATATTCCTCTCATTTTGATTTAGATTAATCCTCAAATCTAAGTCAAAATGGTCAAATCAACTAATCTCATTTTAAATTAATCAAATATGTATTAATTTAAGTATTAATCACTTGAATCCTCTAGATTTTGCAACTTTCTGAATAAATCATTTCTTTTGATTTATTAATTCCCCTAATTACTTTCAACATGACATCAAAAGGGAATATTCCTCCAAGTTTGAAAATCCCTCCAAATGGATTTTTCCTTCCAACAAGGCATTCATTTCCTCTTACATGTCCTTGTGCATTGAGCCAAGTGGTATTTAAGTCATTTCTTTCTCCCTCCAACATGTCATTTCACAAATTTGAAAATCCACCTAATATCATTTATTGTGCACATTCATCAAAATGTGCTTATCCTTCCTCCATTCACATCTTGACAAGTGTAATTTGGGAATTGGATGTTGAATGATCCCACATTCCTCCATTTTGATCATTCTTCCATCTTCTTCTATAAATAGAAGGATTTTCTTCTCATTTTGGATCCACAACTTAGAGCAAAGTTACTATCTTCATATATAGAGAAAATTCATCCATTTCCATAGAATTTTTCCATCATCATAACTAGGTTATTATAGATTTCATCAAGGAAGAGCATTGTTCATCATCATCAAGTGGATCAATCTTCATCAAGATTTCAAAGGAGTTGGGAAAGGGCCAATTTCCACATCAAATTGACACCAATTCCCCCAAGGGATTGAGAGTTTACATGCTTAAATAGGATTTAATAGATTTTCATGTTTTGTTCTTCATTTATTTCCTATTTTGAGCACTGTAGATGAATTGCATGGGGAACCTTAGTTCTAACTTGCATATGGATCTAATAATGTGTTTGTTTGCTATGTTTGTCTAGGTCTAGGATTGGGGTTGACACCTTCCATTCCTCCCCCTCAGGAAGACAAGGAGCCTATCATGGATCAATGCGCTCTTACTCGTAAACAAATTCAAAATAGAATTAAAAGAAACCAAGGTGATAGAGAGTGTAGGTGTTCATCTCCTTGCTCATCAGTTACATGGAGATGAAAACAAAGAAAGTCAAACTCCACATTCGATAGAGGCAATACTTGACCACCCTCCTCCTGACCCACCACAAGATAGTACACTACAACCATTAATTTTTTTTTATCTAATACAACAACCACAACTCCTGATACACCATTCGTTGGAAATTACCATTCGTCCTCCTATTGTGATCAACTTAGATGACGATAAGGAGACAACAAAGGTTGACGATGAAATACATGATGAATTAAATACATTGTTTTCCTCGTCTATGAGATTCACTGAGATATACCCTATTCAGAGTGATGAGCCTGGTACTTCCCTTGTTTTGACACTTGCAATTGTCTCCTTCATGTTGACCCAAAATCTTTTTCCATTTTCATTCGCCTTTTTATTTTCCCTTGCTTGTGTTTTCCTTTTGGGGATGATGCAAAGTGTTGAGACCGCAATGTATTTTCCATGTTGACCCAAAGGTTTCCTTTTTCTTTTGTTTTCACTCTCTTTGTGTCATTCTTCCAATTCTATGTATTTGGGGAATGATGACAGTTTTGAGCTCTTTCATAAAAACATTGTAGCAATGAACATACTGACCCAAAATCCATAGACCCCTTATGTGATTGGTGTGTTCCTTTTTGGGGGAAAACCCTCTTTCTTTTGTTCCTTTTTCCTTCACATGACACAATGTTACTCGGAAACGTATGACTTGGAATAGGGGCTTTCCACATTGGCTCTCATGTCTTGTTTCCTTTTGCATTTTTCATTTGCTACTTTAAAGTAATATCTCATAGAATAGTGTGTAGCAATTCCTATAAAGTGGGGGCATACATTGGCATTATTCATTTTTCATTTTCCTTTTTCTTGGTTCTTAGTGCATCCTTCTTGTTCCATATGATGTTTTTTTCACTTTGTGGATGAAATTGGGTGTCATTTCCTTCATAATTGTGATCTATCTTAGCATATTACATTCCTCTTGGTGGTCTAATGCGACACACTACATTCCTTAAGTTGTGAATATTCTATTCTTTAATTGTTCCTCTCTTGGAGAAATTAGAAACAATGTTCCCTAAGTGATAGACCTCGCATGAACTAAACAAGATTTCTTTGAACATCTTTTGCATTTTATGTTTTTGCTTTCAATATTTTACATTTATATGGCCACCTTGCATAACACAACTTGCATGCCTATGGTGCCATATTTCTTGTTCATGAGTTCTAAGTATACAAAGCTTTCCTTATCTCGTGAAGCACAAATTGAAATATTCCTTTGTGGTGCTTTATTAAAGTTATCAGGGGGTATAAATTTGATATGGTTGAGTGGGAAGCCCATTTTGAGGCATGAATTTCCCCATAGCCACCTGTGTGTTTGTGAGTGCATACCATCTAAGTGTATGTTATCACATTTTGGTACTTCTCACCTAACAAATGGCCATGAGTTTTGTCACCCCAAAGTGAGTATGCATTTTTATTTTTTAGACAAACAACCTAGATCTAATCCACAACTAGTTGGACAAACGATCGAAGCTTGATCTGAAATTTCCTTTTTATTTTCCTTTTCTTCTTCCTTCTCATGTGTGTTCCTTTGTTCTTATGTTTAGTTCACCATGGGATCATGATCCTGGGGGCTTGATCATCCCTCTTGATTATTTTTGTCTCATCTTACTAGAATGAGTGCATTTGGATCCCTCTCGATGTGCATGACTACTTTAGTGTGAGTTTGAAGCAAGTTCATCCTCTTACTAAAGTGGGGGCTAAATGTACCTAGAAAAATGGATCTTTGGACATTTTCATGGTCATTTAGATCTTTTTCGTGTGATTCTTGGCTTATTTTGCTTAAATTTAATGTTGTAATGTGATTTATACATTCACATTAGGTCTTGAATATTCAAATTATTAAGAATTTATGATGTCTTTTGAAGGTGATGTGAAAATTTGTAACACATTTCTACACTTTTCTAGACTCTTCCTATTATAATTAATCTAAATATCCCCTTTTTATCTCTTACCAAGTCTTATTTTAAAGTGTTGTAAAGTCTTGTAACAAACTTTCATGCTTTTCTAGACTTGTCATCACTAAATACACCTTTCTTATATTTTATTTGGCCCCTTTATACTCTTATAGGCCTTAATTAAGTGTATTTTTGAATGTAAACCTGAAAAACATCATTAAATACAGCTTAATTCCTTACACCCACTTTCTTGCCTTGAGTGGGACCCATTCACCATGGGTTGCGAATGAGTCCTTCTTGGCACAAAATTCAAAATAAATTCAAATTTCTTTCGGGTTTTTATTCATTAAAACCTTAGGTCGGCCTATGATGTATTTTTGAGAAATTAGGGCATAAGTGTGTATAAATAAGTGTTTTTCTATCCATTTAAACCCCAATTCATTCATGCATTCAATCCATCATAACATCAAGTATTCTAGCATCCTTAATCTTTCAATCAAGCAATTATCAAGCATCTTGGAGCAACCATTGACATATCTTTAGACTTTAACAAGGGTTTGGTGAGTTTATGACACTTGCATCTTATTTTTTAATCATTCCTTTTTTATTTCATTTCTTTATCAAGGGTTTGATTTCCAAAGTGGGGTTTGACCAAGGCAAACCCCTATACTCTTACCCTTAACCAATTCCCCCTCTTTGTATGTGTGTTTGTAGGTCTTGTAGGGAATTTTTTCAAAGAGACAGGTGTTGCAAAGTGGTCAAAAAGTCATCAAAGCTATTCAAGTCAACAAAGAACTAATTAAAGCTTAGAGACATCATTCAACCCATTTTTCGTAGATTTGGATATGTCAACCCGACAAGAAGACAAGTACAGATCTGGACCCCTAGAGTTGACTTCAAAATTTTTAGATTTCTATAGGTGGACCGATTCACCTTCAAAGGAGAATGATTCCCAATGTTAGGCTAGAGAAATTTTTTTATGAGGTTTTTAGTTCTTGATATCCCAAAACTTGTTTCAATAGAATTTTCTAGAACTTGGACTAATTTGCCATCAATGGTGAATGAGTCCTAATGGTCATCAGTAGAAATTTTTGAAACATTCCAAAACCTTCTAGCATCAACATTCTACTTCTAGGTGCACTCTGTTCAGTTTCATTAAGTTCCATTTTCATTTGTGCATGTTTCTAGTTCATTTCTGCATACAACATTATGTTTTCAAACACTTCATATTTCTTAGGTTTTGCATAAATAATCAATCCATTTTATCAATTTGTTGCATTTAGGTCATTTCATTTAGAAATAATTTCATTGTACTTGCATTAGTTTGAGTGAACCACCTAGATTTTGTGTGGGGTCTATCTCTCTCCTTTAGGTGAAAAACCCTAATTGAGCAAGAGAGTCATAGCATCCTAAACCAAAAAAATTAATGGATCAACTTCTTTTCCAAATCTTTCTTTCCTTTTTCACATGATTCTTCTCCCCCTTTGACATTAATGGCAAAGGTAAAAGAATACTTTACATTGATTTCTCCTTTGACATGAAAAACATAATACTCATAATGACAACACCTAATATTGCCTACACTCCCTTGAGAGGTAGCCACAAAAACATGAGCCCAGAAGAAAGATAGATCCATAGATCCACATGAATGATGCATCTCCATATGCATCTAGTTCAAGAAAGGAGGGGCAATAACCCCCAAATTCTCTTGAAGATACTCAAAAGTATCTTCAGGAAGAGCCTTTGTGAAAATATTAGCAACTTTATCCTTTGTCAGAACATACTCAAGCTTTACTTCATTCTCCATGACCTTCTCTCTCAAGAAATGATATCTTATAGATATATTCTTCATCCTCAAGTGCATCACAAGATTATTTTAAATGTTAATTGCACCTGTATTATCACATAAAATAGAAATGGGATCATCATATATTACTGTGATATCTTTCAATGTCTATTTCATCCATAAAACTTGTGTACAACAAGATGCATCAACAATATACTCAGATTCAGTAGTAGACAAGGAGATTGAATCTTTCTTCTTACTCAACCATGCCACCAATTTGTATCCAAGAAAGAATGCACCACCAATTGTACTTTTCTTGGCATCAACACATCCAACCCAATCTGCATTTGTATAGGTACTAAGTATAAAATCAATATCTTTAGGATACAACAATCCATAATCCAGAGTGCCATTCAAATATCTAAAAATTATTTTAACAACATGAGTTTCATTAGGGTCTTCTTGAAATCTAGCCACAAGACAGACATCATGCATGATATCTGGTTTAGTAGTAGTCAAATACAATAGTCCACCAATAATAGAACTATACTTGCTTTGATTAGTCTTAAGTGAATCATTAACTTTTCCCAATTTGCATCTAGTCACCATAGGAGTACTTACTGGTTTGGAACCATCCATCCCAAACTTCTTTAACATTTCTCTCACATACTTATACTGTGAAATGAAAATTCCATTCTCTGTTTGATTAATCTATAGCCTAAGAAAGAAATTCATCCTCCCAATCATAGACATTTCAAATTCTTTTTTTATTTCTTCCACAAACCTCTTGCACATATTTTCATTTCCTCCAAACATAATGTCATCAACATACACTACTACAATCAAGATTTTTTCATTTTCAATATTAAAGTACAAACTAATATCTGACATACCTTTGTTAAAGCCTTGTTGAATCAAATAGTTATCTAACCTCACATACCATGCTCTAGGAGCTTGCTTCAACCCAAATAAATCTTTGTTCCATATAAAATTCCTCTTCTATTTCACCATTCAAAAATGCTAACTTGACATCCATCTGATAGACCTTGAAGTCTTTATGAGAAGCAAATACCAAGAACCCATTCTTTCTACTAGAGAAAAAGTTTCCTAAAACTCAATGCCTTCTACTTGTGAGTAGCCTTTACAAACAAGCCTCACTTTGTTTCTAACAACTTCTCCATTCTCATTCAACTTATTTCTGAATACCCATTTTGATAAAATGATGTTTTTATCTACTGGTCTTGAGAAAAATTCCCAAGTTTGATTCTTCTCAATTTGCATAAGTTCTTTCATAGATTCCTTCCAATGTTCATCTTTACAACCTTAACATACAGTCTTCGGTTCAATCTCAAAAACTAAACATAGATTTACTTAAGTAGCAGCTCTACTTCTAGTCAACACGCCTTTTGTATTGTCTCCAATAATCTCACTTTCTAAATGATTCTTCTTTACATATTTTGGTGTCTTAGGGAACATCACCAGAGCATCTTCTTCTATTTAATTCTATTCATCCTACTTCCCTAGCTCATCTTTTTCCCATTCTTCCACAATGTCTTCTATTCTTACACAATCATTCTCATCAAATACATATCCATCAATGTCAATAGGATTCTTCATTGTCTCATCAACCTTCACATTCGAGATCTCTACAATCTTTCTCAATATTTTATTGAAACATCTGTATGCCTTGCTATTAGTAGAATATCCAAGAAAAATGCTTTCATCACTTCTTGCATCAAACTTACCCAAAGTTTCTTCATCTCTTTTGATATAGCATTTGCTTCCAAATACTTTGAAATATTTAACAGTAGGAATTCTTCCATGCCATAGCTCATAGAGAGTCTTTGTACTATTTTATCTTGCTTGAAATTGATTGAATACATAAACAATAGTGTGAATAGCTTCTTTCTAGTAAACTTCCAATAAACCAACCTCAATAATAATTGATCTAGCAACCTCTTGAACTGTTTTGTTTTCCTTTCAACAACTCCATTCTATTGAGGAGTTCTTGGGGTAGATAACTGTCTCTTTATTTTGTACACTTCACAAAACATTTTAAACTCATGGGTGGTAAATTATCCACCTCTCTCAGACCTTAAGCATTTTATCTTCAAATTTACTTCATTTTCAACCATAGCTTTGAATGCCTTGAATCTATCTAATGTATCTGATTTCTCTCTAAGAAATATAACCCATGTATATCTAGAATAATCATCAATTAAAATCATAAATTACCTTTCACCAAGTAGAATTATTACTCTTGTAGGAACAAAAAGATATGTATGAACTAAATCCAGTAGGTCAGTAGTGGACCATTCCTTTGATCTATAATGATTTCTTGCTTGCTTTCCAAACTGAAAATTCCTACAAATAGCATTAACAAGCTTTGTAATTCTCAATAAATCTCTCATACCTTGAACAACACTAATCCTTTCCAAGTTGTCAAAATTCATGTGACACATTCTCCTATGACATAACCAACTATCATTAATCTAAGTCATAAAACATCATCCATCAACACCCTTAAGTTGATAGATATTCCCTTTATATTTCTTTCCCATAGCAATCAATGTTCCGGATCCTTTCCGGATCTCACATCTCTCATCCTTAAATACAAGATCATATCCTTTTCTATACATCTAACCAACACTCAACAAATTATGCCTTAAACCCTTAACATAGTAGACATCATCAGTATGATTCTTGCCATAAAAAACTACTAAACCTATCCCATAGATTTTAGCACCAGTATCATCTCCAAACATAACCAAGCCTCCATAAAACTTTTCAAGCTTAAAAAACTTAATTTTATCACCAGTAATGTGATGTGAACAACTACTATCAACTACCCAAAAATTATTTTCTTGTTTAGCATGTAGGGAAGAGATAATTGTACCTTAATTTTTCTCCTTCTCTGAAGGGATTTCTTTTACCTGTCTTAAAGAATTAGTAGAAGTAGGTTCATCCTTAATCACCAAGAACAAGCATTCATTATTATCAAGATCTTCATATTCTGAATCCTCATTAGATATACTAGTGTTTTCATTCACATAATAAGCTATGTTAATCTTCTTTCCTTTCTTTTTTTTCTCATATCTTTGTTTATTTCTTTGAGATCTTTCTAGACACTTAGCAACATAATGACTTATTTCTCCACAACTAAAGAAATTAAAGGGAAGCTTACCTTCATACTTACTGGAGCCTTTCCTCATTCTTCTTACAAAGTTATCTTCTATTTCATCAAAGTTTTCTTCATCCAGATCTTCAATTTTTGTAGCTTTAAAATTATTCTTTGATTTGCACCCATTCCTTAGACTCGGCTTTCTCATCTCATAAGATGTCAAAAATCCCAACAATAGATCCTTAGTACATGTCTTATAATCTATAGTCTACTCAGTAGCACTCACCTTCTCACTATAAGCATCAAGAAGAGTTTTGAGAATCTTCTTTACAATCCTTGTTTCATCTATAGTAGCACCAAGTCCTCTCATTCTAACCACTATCTCATCCAATCTCTATACATAAGATTTAACATTCTCATCTTTAGACATATGTACAAGATCAAACTATGTTTCCAAGTTCTGTAATTTTTCCTCTGTAACTCTTTCATCACCATCATGTGCTCTTTCCAAAGCATTCCAGACTTCCTTAGCGGTTTTCAAATTCTAAACCTTAATCAACTTAGAATGTACCAAACTATTCTTCAAGATGAACTTTTCCTTATTATTCACTTGATGTGCTTTAATCTCTTCATGTGTACTCAGACCATTAGTAGGAGTGTAAGGATTTTTTTAATCTTTCTCCACATCATATCCACAATACTCTAGATATTCTTCTATCAATACTTTCTAGATACCATAGTTAGTCCATCAAACCTCGGATAATCAAAAACCATTTTTCTAGCCATCCCAAACCTTCCTCAAGCGGTTAAGCTCTTCACCAAGGAACCTTGTGCTATGATACCAATTGTTGAATAGGAAAACTGAGAGGGAGGTGAATTAGTAGTCATAGAATAAAAAGTTTAATTCAATCACCATAACTAATAATTAATATTGCTTAAATGATTAATCATCAAATGCCAATGCAAAAACTCAAATCCAACACATAAACACAATAAAACTAGATTTATGTGGAAAACCCAATGAGGGAAAAAATACGGTGAGGATTAACTCACACTATAGAGAATATCAAAACCAATTACAAAAAGGATCACTTCCTGAAATAAGGACTCACTGTCTAGAACAAGGACTCACTATCCAATAGGGATACAACCTAGAGGGCTAACTACCATAGAGATACAAAGAAGACAAAGAATTTTTTTTACAGAGAGACTACAATCCCAATGCAACAAATGATTCCACCATAGTCACTTGATCAACTTGCATGAATGATAGAGTTCACCTTTTGCTCACTGCATCCAAAAATTTAGCATTAATCTTTGCACTGATCTCCCACACTTTCAACATACACAATTACTGAATAGAATCAATGTTGCACCAAACTACACTTTCTCTTTTCTCTTATCGTGCTTCTTCTTCACTCTTGTATATTTTCCATTACTAACTCATCTTGTATTTATACCATCTTCAAATTTGAAACATATCCAAATGCAAATTCAAATTAGGTCAGTTCCAAAACATCCTAGGGTGGAATTAGAATGAGGTCGACCCAAACACATGCTTCATAGGGACCCAAATAGATCCAACACACTTCATCATTCTCAAAAGTAGTATTTCACACAAGGTCGGCCAAACCAGTGTAAAACACAAAACTATTATGCAAAAACTTTAAAATACTGAAATTAACTTCAATACAATCAGGGAAACTCAACTTTAGAACTTCATGTCATAAGACTTCATCAAAGAGAAATCTGGACCAACAACATTTCTCTTAGACCTCAACTAGAAACATAGAAAATCACAGTTCACAACTGGTGAAAACAACTTGTATTGTATAATGAACTAACAACCAAAAATATGAATAGAGAACCTTCTAACAACCATGAACAACGTATCTAATCCACACAACCACATGAGAAAATCGAGACCAAAACCTGAAGCAACCACTGAACACCTGCAAGATATCTTTATTACATTATGAATAACCAATGAGACTATACTCATGGAGCTTAGCCATGGATGACCCAACTTCACATGAATTTTTTTTGACATTAGGATTATGGTAAATTAAACATCTAATTAATTAGGTCCAACTTTTATTGGAAGAGTTATAGAACCAATCATAGGGAAAATAAAACCATCATGAGCCTTTAGTAATGCTTCTAATTTTCATAGCCATATTTAATATAAAAAATTACAATGGGATACATGTGAGGTATGTTGGAGGGTTAACATTGGATTGAATTTGGTTCATGTTTGATTTTTTTTATTGTAATGATGACATATTTTGTAAAATTTGGTTTATCACATGATCATTTAGTGACATGTTTTTGATAGTGTTTTGAATATGGAAGACTATTATGGATGAATGGCATGCTATTATTTTGCATGTTTATAATTGGAGATGAACATGGAGGTGAGGAGACAAAGGTGTAAGGATTCCCACAAGAAAAACCTAAATTTGTGTTTAGACCATTGCTATATTACATAGTTGATACTACAACTAGAGGGGTGAAATTAGGAATAGAAGGCATAGATTTAGGAGAGGAAACTTGTTTTGCTAATTGGGTTTCAACATTAGTAAAGGCTTGAGCACAACTAGTCACTTTAGGAATGTCAACATCTACTATATGAGCTAGGATACACAAAACTTCTATACCTTATGAATAATTGATCAAATTACTAAGGTTATCCAAAAGAGGAATTGTTTCTCTAGCCAAATACAATACTTAAAAATTGTTGAAGTCCTTCTAGTTATTTGATCAATTGTTTAAGTTTATCTTTAGGGATATGGGCACAACAACTACCAGGTCCACATAAATGTTGGGTGGTGATGAAGTAAGGTAATTTAGGGTTAGGAAGAGAGTAAAAGATGGATTGAGTAGATGTAAAACCTTGAGTGAAAGAGATAAGATTGAGGTTCAACACTAGATGTGCTTTTAGTACGAGAAGCCATAAGTCTAAAACTACATCTCATGGGGGTATTAGATATGGGACACTAGGTCGTGAAGATCATAAATTTATTAAAAGATTCAAAAACCTTAAATGATCATATAATGAAGAGAAAAAAACCACAGTGATAGAAATTGAAATAATTTTAAGGCATAAAACACAGATCTGCATAGGAATCACAAAGATAAAACCGTGATCCAAATTTGGCCTAAAACTAGGTAAACAAGGGTGCTAGTGCCCTAGACTAGAGATGTAAGTTTTTTTTTAATTTCAAAATATGGAAATGATATATGGTTATTTAGGGTCCTTTAGTGTAATAAAATGAATCCCTTTACATTTTCACACTTGTTTGAGCCCTCCCTACTACAATTGGGCTTCTTTATGCCTTATTTGACCTTATTTTGCATCTACAATCCTTAATTAATGCATCTATTTGTGGATAATCCTGACATATATCAATTGACCAATCATAAATTAATGATTTTGGATTGTATGGCCCAGATTTAGTGATTTTTTAAACTAATCATTTCTTGAAAAATGTGTCCCAAGCCTAATGGGACTCATACACCCTAACTAGCATATGAGTCTCGCTTAGCTTAGACCTAATTTAAATTTAAATTCTTGGTGGGATTTTATTCTCCTAGATTTGATGTTGGCTTGTAGTGTTGTAATTTCAAGAAATTTGGAATAAACAAGTATAAATACTAAACCAACAATTTTGATGTGTTCTATGGACTTCTCTTGCACTCTTAGGTTTTTTCACCTAAAAGGAGAGATAGAACCCCAAAAGTGAGGTGGTTCACTAAAATAAAGGATTGTATGATGTTATTAAGACTAAATTCAATAGTGTAAATGAAACTAAATGATGTAATTGATTGATTATGAATAAGAAACTAATGTAATATGCAATGTTTGAAAACACAATGTGATATGCAGAAAATGAAATAGAGATGAAAACTAATGCAAACATAATTGAACAAGGTCAAAAAAAGTGCACCTGGGAATTGGATGATGGATTTTGACTGTTCTAAAATCTGGCAAAGATCGATGTAAATCACCAGTGGGACTCATTCACCACTAATGGCAAATTGGTCTTGCTACTAACAAACACCTAAAACTGCTTTATGATTGTCGAGAACTGGAATTTGACAAAATCACCATTTTTATCCTTAAGGTGGGACTTGTTTTCCACTGATGGATAATTAGTCCTCCTCCAAAATTCTATGAAAATTAAAGGTCAATTCTATAGCTCTAGATCTACACTTGTCTTCTTGTCGGGTTGACGGAGTCAAATTTGAAGAAAACAAACTGCAAGTTGTCTCCAAGCTTGAAATAGGGTTTAGTTGAATTGAAACACTTTGTTGACTTCTTTTCCACTTCTTAACACCTAATTTCTTGAAAAATCTACATACAAAAGTCTACAAACACACATGCAAAAGGGAAAAAATGGTTAAGGGTTAGAGTATAGGGATTTGCCTTGGTCAAATCCAACTTTGGTAATCAAACCTATAATAAAGAAATGAAATGAAATGGACAAGGAATGATGAATAAAAAAAATGCAAATGTCCTAAACTCACCACAACCTTGTTTAAGAAATTTGAAGATATGACAATGGATGCTCCAAGATGCTTGATGAATGCTTGATTGAATGATGCAAAGTGCTTGAATGCTAATTGATGTTGAATGAGTGAATGCAAGTGAATGCTTGAATGAATTAGGTGTAAAATGAGAAGAAAAGTACTTATTTCTACACACTTATGCCCTAATAACCCAATAATACCTCATCATAGACCCACATAAGGTATTTTTGAAAAAAAATCCGAAAGGAATTTTGAATTATTTTGAATTTGGAGCCAAGAGAGACTCATTCACCACCCACGGCGAATGGATCCCACCTTGGGATTGTAAGTGGGTGTCAAGAATTAAGTTGTATTTAATGTTATTTGTCGGGTTTACATTAAAAAATATACATAATTATGTCTTATGAGTGCATGAAGGGGTCAAATAAAGCATAAGAAAGGTGTAAATAGTGATAACAAGCCTAGAAAAGCATGAAATCTTGTTACAAGACTTTACAACACTTTAAAATAGGACTTGATAAGTGATGAAAAGTGATTTTTAGGTGAATTGTAATAAGAAGAGTCTAGAAAAGTGTTACAACACTTCACAACACTTTCACAAGATTTCATAATTTGAATGTTTAAGACCTAATGTGAATGAAAAAGTTACATTGAAACATTAAATCAAAGCAAAATATACCAAGCATCATGAGAGAAAGACCTAAAAGACCATGAAAATGTCAATGATCCATTTCCTATGGTACAAATACATGGTCTTTTCACATATTTTCACCTAGCAAGTTTACAAGTCATCTAGAACCTTTTGAGATCAAGAATTCTAGCATTCAAGAGTGATTATCAATCATTTTGGAGCATTATTAAAGTATCAAACATCATGTCAAAGTCATTAGGCATCATGTTTTTTTTTTAGCTAGCATTTATGATGTAGGGTTTTATGATTCAAGCAAGCATTCAAGTCAAGATCCATATCCTTCAATCAAGAGTCAAGATCCACATTCATTCTAGCCATTAGATACAAGATTGTAGCATATTTGTTCAAGGGTTTGGTGAGTTACAACATTGTATATTTTTTCATTCATCATTCCTTCATTTCATTTGATTTCATTTCAAGGTTTGATTACTAAAAATGGGATTTGACCAAGAAAAACCCCTATCCACTAACAAAACAAAACTTTCCCCTCTCTTTGATGTGTGATTTTCATATTTAGGTTGAAGATTCATTGAAGAGAAAGATTGGAGAAAAGTTGCTTAGTTACAAGTTGTCGAAGTTGTCACCTTGCTTGCAAGATCACGAAAAAGTCATCTATAAAGTAGAATTCAATGTTTCAGAACTAGAGATTTGACAGGTGGGAAGCTATAGGAAAGAATTAAAGGATATCAAAGTTTTGGAGCAACCCTAATACTAGGAAAAAATCACCACTTGTGTCATATGAGTCCCAATATACCTATTTTTAGACTTTTTTTTGAAGATCCTGATTCAACAGTACCAGATTCAGGTTTCAGTCTAAAAGCCTAAACTAGGAATAAATCACCCCTACTAGCATATGAGTCCTAGTGTGAATCAAAAACTAGTATTTCTAGGATTTTAGACCTTCATTCAAGCCTCTATAGTTTTCAGGTGCACCTCTATACTTTTCCATTTTACTGTTCTAATTTGAGTTCATTTCTAGGTCATTTGTTTAAGTCTTGCATTTGATTTACATTTATCATCTTTCCAAGCCCCAGCTTGGTGGTGAACCCCTCTTTATAATTTAATCACACCCTATGACACATTATTGTAGATCTCTCTCCCTCATTCCATCCTTTTATTGAGATCTCTAGGGTTTCCTTGAGTGAAACTTATAGAAAATTGGTTATCCTATCTCCCAAAAGATTAGAGAGAACACCACATTTTGGTAAACCTATCCTTTAGAACACCTTATTTCTAATTTGGAGTGATTCATAGTCTTAGATCTAGATTGCATTAAATTTTCATTAGGTCTTGCATTGGTTAATTTGTATCCAGGGTTTCTAAATATTGCATTAGTGAAAGTGCATATAGGTTGCATTTTTGCATCTTGCATCATTAAATTTCATTTGAAAACTATAATTACACTTAGTATAGACATCATATAAACTAGAAAACATAAAATTCAATCATTTTTTTTTGAAATTTGTGCAAAACCCTAATCTGGGACTCATACGCCCCTCTGGGCGATTTAGTCCCAATATATGTAGTTTTTCTTGATTTTTTGGTATTTTGTGTTGACTGTTTAATAGCATTTGAATCCTTGAAAAACCTTGATTGGGACTCATACACCCCTCTGGGAAATTTAATCCCATGTTAGATCTTAAATTGAATTTTACAACATTAAAATCTCTGTTTTTGTGTTTCTATTTGCTGCTATTATTTATTTTCTTTAGTTTACATGATTTCTGTTTCATTCATTTCATTGCATCTAGCTTAATTTCATTCATTTCTAAAATAACGAAAAAATGGAGGATATTATTTCGCATGGTTTAGGACATAGAGAAAACCCACTTTCCAATTATCTCATTGAAGGAAAACCCTAGAGACCTCAATGCAAAGTAGAAAGAGATCTTGCAATAGGGTTGTTCTAGAGGCTAATTGTAAACTAATTAGGGTTTCACCACCAAGATAGGGCTTGGAAAGACAAATGTAATGCAAGATGCAATGCTTAACCCTAAGTCAACACAATCTTTAACTAAATGACCTAAAAATGCATGTAAAACAAAATAACAAGTTGTAAGAAGAAATGTGTGCACCTATAAATCTGAAGATGACTAGAATGAGCTATGAATTGCTAGAAATTCTAAAATTTTGGCCTACTGGGACTCATTTCACAGTTTGGGTGTATCGGTCCCAAATCTGGGTTTCTGTGCAGGAACAGATTTCTAGAAAAAGGGTATTTGAAACTACAAAAATCTAGAAAAACACCTATAGTGGGACTCATACACCACTTTTGGCATATCAGTCCCGTTCTACTTTTTCAGGAATTCAAAGTTTAGATCTGCACTTCAATGCCTGCTCTTTTCTCCCAAATTGATTTTCAGATTTGAATTTGCGAGAAGACTTGCAAAATAGAATATAGACTTGATTTGCTTATGGGGGTTTCTCCTTGGTCAAATGCCTAATTTGGTAATTAAACCTTGTTGGAAACAATGAAACTTGAATGTAAAGGTGAACATAAGCCCTAACCTTAAGTGTGTCTAAGATTAGGAAATTTGAAATGAAATGCAACCCTATTCTAATGTACAAGAATGAGGTGCATGAATGAAATATGAAGATGAATGACTCCCTTTGAGAGATTTCTAATCACCCAAATGAGCCCTAAAAATGCTTGTACCTTCCTTAGGCTGAATGTAGAGTGATAATGGAAGATGGAATCACTTAGGAAACAAGTCATTAGACTTGGCTTGAGGGCTAGTTGCATCTCCCCAACATAGAATCCATCATGATTCACCATAGACAATCATGATCAACCCTTGACAATGCTAGATCTTGAATGAAAGTGAGCTTGAAGACATGCAAAAATAGTTTGATGCTGTTCCAAGACTTCCAATTTACTTGCTCTTGAAACTTGAATGCTCTTGTGAAAGAATGTTTGAAGACTCTTGAATGCATGGATCTTGAAATTGCTCTTGAAAATACTTTCTTAGATGAAATAATGACTTAGAAGCTTGTTGATATAGGAATTAACACCTAATTTACCATTATTCATATCTCAAAAGCTGACATCAACTAAAAATTTGAATTAAAAAGCTAATTTTTCCCACTCAAACCCTAAAAAATCCTCAAATGGGACTCATATGCCAGCCTTGGCATATGGGTCACACCTAGGGGGACTCATACACCCAAGGTGGTGTATGAGTCCCACCCTAGATTTTTGGGGTAAGTCTTTAAAATTTTAAGTGTTTTTGATGATTTTGTTAGGTTTTTAGTCGAAACAAGCCTTGAGATTCAAAATATAGGGTCTTAGGGGCCTATTAATGATGAATTAAATGGTAATTAATGCAAGGGTACTAAAATAGGTCCAAATTAAATGAGGAATTACACTATCTCCAAGAAGGGAGTACAATTTCTATCATTACATCTACCCCCCACTTTAGCAACCATATGATTCTGTGTGCATATGCAAGCTAAAGGAATCCAAACAATAAATTATGTTTTATAAAAGGATACTCATATGGATTTATTCATAACATGGGAGAATGAAGCCCCCACTGTAGTTATTTACAAAACCACAATGTTAGGAACCACATCCTGCAACACGAATTCATTAGTTGTCAAAAAATACTCTTATCTAACTTCTTCTAGAAATAAAATTTGAGGGTAGATGTATGCCCCTTGATTCCACTTGCTTTACAGAGGTTAAATTAAGGTAGTAGTCTAACCACATGAAATTAGATAAGTCATATCATAGGGTATTTCCAAGTACCATACCACATAATGATAGACATATTATTAGGATGAGAGTGGAATCATGATTCCAATGCAAAAAATAGTGTAAAAAATAGAGCTCTCTAGTCCCGTTACGTTAATTTGAATGAAAGGCACTTTTTAACCCTAATATAGAGTAAAAACCCTAATTTTTAGCATATATAAGAGTAAAAAGTGAAGTAATATCTAATTATTTTTTCATTTACCTTCTTATAGCTTGACTTTAGTGGAGAGTGATTGAAGATTCTGAGCTGACGAGAGTATGAGCCTCTGAGATTGGATGCCCTATGAGAGTCAGTAGCCTGCGACGAGTGTCATTATTCTAGGTGAGTTGATTTTTTTGCTTTAGCTTTGTCCTTATGCATTTATTTTATGTTTTTACTTATTTCTAGATAGATTTCAGACCCTAGAAGAAAATTTTATAGAGCATCCCTTTTTTTTCGCAAAGTGTCCCCTTTTTTTGCAAAGTGTCCCATTTTTTTGCAAAGTGTCCCTTTTTGTCGCAAAGTGTCCCCTTTTGTCACGAAGTGTCCCACTTTTCTACAAAGTGTCCCGTTTCTTCGTGAAGTTTCCCAAAAGGGATCTAAAGTGTCTAGGACCCTTAGAAAAGTACACTATAACAAATTTAGTACATTTTTTTGATTGTTGATGTGTAGATTTAAGATTTTATAATACTTATAGGCATATTTTTGCTTTTTTTGTTAGATTCTTCCTCAATCGCGGCAACATCTTAGTGACAGACAAATTTTTCACCTCTGAGAACTAGCCCTAACACTTTTAGCAGAGGAGACAAATATATTACAGACTATAGGATTGTATTGGGTGTACCTCATGCCACCCATGAGGTACCACAATGCTATGCTGATGGCTTTGGCAGAGTAGTGGGATGTAGGTACATGCATGTTTCATCTCTTGACAGGAAAGATGATGATCACTTTAGAGGACATCCATCACATACTCTAAGTTTTGATTCGGGGTGAGAGGGTGCATTTTCTAGGGGATCAATCATTTCATGAGATGAAATATGATATGCAATACTATCTTGGTGGTCTGATTCATGATGACATCGTGGGGCTACAGATCAATCTATCATGGCTACTATATTCACAAACTCCACTTGTGGTACAAAATATGATGTTTACTGTGGCACTAGTAATAATCCCTAATGGTCAAGGAACAAATTTAGAGGGAGGACTAGTACATATGATTCAGTGGATGACAAAGTAGAGGATTGTGTATGCCTAGGGGCAGAGCATCCTTGCACACTTATACTATGATCTAGGATGATTTTCATTTCATGAGGTCAATAGTATGGTACACTATATGCTACTGTAGGTGTAGTGCCTAGAGCATATAACATGCACTAGGATGACAAGATTTCCATGTACATTAGCCCTTGGGTACCCTCATGCATTCAATTATACCGTAGCTAATGAGTGAGGGTGATGAGATAGAAGATGAGGAGGAGGATGAGGATGAGGAGGAGGATGAGGAGGAGGTCAAGGATAATGAGCAACTAATGAGTGAGGATGATGAGATAGAAGATGAGGATTTGGTGGGCCATGAGTGGGGAGATCCAGCTCCCACTCGTATGACTAGATCATGATCAACAGTTGCAACATGCACCAACACCTATAATCATGGAGAGGACATCCTACATGCCTCCTACACATGATGAGGCTATCTTTATACAACCAACCAGAGAGCTAGGTGATGATATTTTATTTGCTTCCATGCTTTTATGCTTATGTTCATGCTTTATGTTTTAATTTTATGTTCATATATATCATGATGTGTACTTATTATTTTTATGATTTCTATCTTGTAGGAGCTATGAGAGATCTACATGATCTCTATCATTAGGTTGCTACTAAGATAGTGATCCCATTAGTCTATGAGGAGGCTACTGATATAGACTATGTTCCCCCACCCATCATGGAGTGGGATCCAGAGCTGTTTGACCTGTACATCAGACTGCAGGAAACATATGAGAGTTTTAGGAGGTGCACCTATTGAGACAAGGCTTCCCAAGTTTTTCAGTCATCTCGAGCCCCAATAGAGGTTGAAATACTTTAGTTAGAGGTAGCTAGACTATAGGCGGAGATAGATTGTTTAGTGGAGGATCATTGAGAGGCCCTTGGATGAGTACATGGTTTACAATATACTCTAGATGTGCTCGATGGCTCACAATCATGATCACATACCACCATCTCTTGAAAGACTGACTCCAGACATATGCAAGCACCAAATCCCAAGGGATCCAACAGTCATAGACCTCATTAGGATTGCATATATTGATGACATGTACACAAAATTTTGATATATATATATGATCATTTGATGTTTTATTATTTATGCTTATGTGTTTAATGCTAAATGGAAATGTGATTGATTAAATAATCTTTGTAAGACTATTTAATAAATATCTCCATTATTTAACATGTTTTATATAATCTAATTAAAACTTATTCTTGTTTCTCTTAGATGTCACATTTTGATTAAGTATGCTATGTTAAATTAAAGAACTTTAAATGCATATAAGGATCTAATATAACATAACACACATGATGAACTTGAATGGCATGAAACCTAAGATAATCATTTAAAAGTAAATTTAAATAATTACTCTCTTATTCAAGATATACAAATAATTGTTTGTCAAGAATGAAGCAATGCAAGAGTATATAGAATGTCATCTACTAACTCTAACACCATTTCTTTATCACCCACACTATTCAAGAGGATTGGACATAGTATCGATGCAAATGCATGATTGAGAGGCACATGCTATCTATTTCTGTTAACGTATATGCTCCAAATCCATAATTCTTATCTATTATGTCTCCCCGACCTGCTTCAGAATGAGCATATCGGCAAAGGAAATCATCTTCGTTGTAATGTTTCATCAAATATGCAATGTCACACCAACCAACTTCAGAATAAGTATATCAGCATGAGTTTGGCCGTCGGGCTGAGGTCATAGCAAAATCATATTGTCTCCCTGACTAGTGGATGTGGAAGTCTATTGGCGAGAGTTGTGGCATCATTATATGGTCTTGGCGAATTTGATTTGTTACACTGACCAAAAACATAAAGGTGGTCTCTTTATTAAGAGCTAGGGTTTTCAGTGAGAGGTCTCAGTGAGTGACCTCTGGTCTCGCTGATGGAACACAAAAGAACTTTGTCAGCATAGGATCTGTCATGTCTTAGCGAAAGAATAATATACTAAGGAAGTCCATCAGCGTAGCATGTTGTATTCGATATGTCTTCTCTTCAAATCTAATGTGTCATAGCAAAAGGGAATTGAATGTCTGACAACATTAAAGTTGCCTTTGGCATAACATGTCATTGATGGAAATAAAAAGGTTTAGGGCAAACTTTTTGAGCTTATTCTTTTTCACTGGGTATCAAACCCTAGCCTGAACACCATCATGAGTGTTTATGTTTCTGTTGTTACTAACTATAATGGTTCTTATAGAGGTTTATGGAAGGTTTATTTGGTGCATTTCTGACTGGAAGCTCGACAGTGGATAATGGAGCCATGGGAGTTACATATATGTCTGGTATTTTTATTTATGCATTTCATACTGCACATATTAATTTACTATCACCATTTTTCTTAACTACTCTCTGCATCTTAGTCAATATGATGCCCTGACTAAGTATTGTCATTCATGCATTAAAGGTTATGATTTTCTGTGGTGGAAAATTGTACTTTTTATGCAGAAAAATGAACTCATTCGCTACAAATTTGTTGAGAATGACTCTTAGCTGGGTTGGTTGTTCTACCATTACTCCTGAAGACAGTTACCTATCTGGCATGTAAATGAAGATGTATATATAGAAGCAGAAAACTTAGTTTTCTGCTAGACTGTTGATGTAATTCTGAGATTTTCATTCCTTGGCTGTATAAAAATATATGGATAAAACTCTACGATAAAATTTGTATAATAAGATGCAGAGATTGTGAGTTTCTTCTCTATGAAGTATTTTAGGGATTCAATTATTGAATCTTTAAGGTATTCTGTAGATGAGAAAATAGAGAGATATGTGCTTAACTAAAAATAGAGAAACCCTCTAAATCATTATTATTGTTCAAAACACAATTTGAGGGGTTGGTACTCCTTGAGATAGATATCTCTAAATGAGGGGTTGGTGCTCCTTGAGTGGGTGCTCAAAAATCAGCCTATAAGGCATTGTGAATAGTTGATTATAAGATTAAGCTAGGAAGGCATTTAGGGAGTGGTTTTTATACCCCAAGAGGGTTTTCCACTCGGAAAAATATTGTGCCTCTTTGTTCTTCTGTGTTCTCTCTGTTTTACTATGCTGTTGTTGTTTCTATTCACCGTTGAGTTATTACTTTTCGGTGCGGGACGTTTGCGTTTCTGACTGTGATGGGAGGTAAACGGGAAGTTTTTGAAGAAAAGACCGATATGGTAGAATAATTGATTCACCCTCTTAGTGTCATTTTAACTCAACAATTAATTGCTTATCGAGCATAGGGTCAGCTGATTGGTTTAATTACTGTGGATTGATCTTATTCTTGAGTTTTGTTTTAATGGCACATTCTCATGATGGTGCTCGTAACCCCTAGAGCTCACATTGTTTTGATCGTTTCAAATTAGCAATTCTGGAGATAAGAATGCGACTTTTCTTGTTTTAACACGATGTTGAATGTTTGGAGCATTGTTTTAGAAGATTACAATGTACGTACTATTCCATTGATATTGATGAGAAAAAAGAAATTATGAAAAAAAAATTCTGGAAATAGCATGCCATCTTGTGTGGATTAATAAAAGAGATATTGTTCATTAAAATATTTGAAAATCTACATACCATGAATTTAGGGAAAAACTTGAGGAAAAACTATATATCAAAGGGGTGAGAAAGTCGGCGATAAAAGAGTATTACTCTCAAGCATCGGTTTAAGGTTAAAGGATGTTAATTAGCTGAATATTTCCTAAGAGTTGATGAAGTTGTAATGAATGAAAGGTCTAGGTCAAAGAAGGTTAATGGGTGATGTAGTCACAAAAGTTGTTAGGTCCTTACCATCTAGGAATTTGAATCTAAGGTTTATCCTAGAAGAAAAGAAACACTTTGATAAGCTTACCTTGGAAATGACCTACAAGGAATACTACGTCTATGATAGAACTAGCAAAAACAATTCTTGAGGAAAAGAAGCTACCTTTAACTCTGAAAAGAAAGAAAAAGTTGATGTTAGTGAATCAAAGTTGTCTGATTCTAAAGAATTTCATTTTGTTAGAAGATTTAAAAAGGGATTAGGAAAATATAAGGGAAAACTTCCCTTTAAATGTTTTAACTGTGGCAAAATAGGTCACTTTGCTGCAAATTGTCCCTATGATGATCAAATCTATGACAACGAGACAACTGAAATATAGCCTAAGAAGAAGGCTTTCAAACCTAAACGAAACTTCAATTTTAAAAAAGAAGAAAAGTTTGTTTAGTAAGGATGAATCTGATATTGAGTACGAAGACTCATCAGATGATGAAGTTGAAACTTTGTTCATGGCTGAAATTACTTAGCAAAATGATTCTAACACCATTGACAATGAAGAAGGTGAAGTAGATCTTGAAAGTGAGTTGACATGTGCTCTTCAAGAGGTCAGAAAACTCAAAAAATAAGTTCTTACTCAAGAACATAAACTAGATCAAGAATTGATCTCTCTGAAAACTCAGCTTGAAGAAGCTGAAAGAGCTGAAGTCTGTCTTAGAGAGACTGTAAGTTGCAAAGATCATGAAATTCAAAAACTAGAACAAGAAGTAATCCTTCTTAGGAAGGAAATTGAAAAATATGAAAGCTCTAAAATTGAATGAGATGCTCAGCAAAAAAAAGGTGTATAAAGATAAATATGGTGTTGGTTTTGAAAAGGATGAATGCTCAACTGACAAAGAAAAACAAAACCACTCTTCTGAAGTCAAAAATTTAGGTTCAAATCTCTCAGAATCTGGTAAGGATCATGCTAAGTTTTTTAGACGTAATAAACCTTCATACAAAGACAATTCTTTTTTCTATGGTTATTACTTTTTCTGCAACAAATTTGGTCATAAGGTGAGCACTTGTAGGCTTATGAATTCTAGAATACCCAGGTTTGGTCTTAGGCAACAATATGGTTTTGTTAGATAGACCAGATGTTTTAAATGCAATACTTTGGGACATTCTATCAAACAGTGCAGAACTGATCTGCAATCGAAACAACAAAAAATTAAAAAGGTTTAGAAACCTAAGGCTATCAACAACTTTGAGCAAACCATGTTGGTTCAAACTTATTTTCATTCCAAGAAAAAGGACTTATGGGTCTTGGATAGTGGATGTTCTAACCATATGACTGGCAATAAGGACAAGTTTATAAAACTTGAAGATTATGTAGGTGGATATGTCAAGTTTGGTGATAATTTTGGTATTCAAATTAAAGGTAGAGGTTCACTTCTTCTGAATGAAGAAACTCCTATCTATAATGTGTACTATGTGGAAGGTCTCAAGCACAATCTTCTAAGTGTTAGTCAAATCTATGATAGTGGTTATCATGTTCTTTTTAATTCGCAGGGATGTGAGATTAAGAACAAGCTTGGAAAGGTTGTTGCAGCTAGAGAAAGAATGCTTTTATGCTTTTTGTAGATGATTATACTAGAATGGTTTGGGTCACATTTCTTAAGCACAAATCAGAAGCCTTTGAAAGGTTCAAAATCTTTCGTAAAATGGTTGAAAAGGAATATGATTTGAAACTCAAATGCCTTCGATCAGACAAAGGAGGTGAGTTCACCTCTCAAGAGTTTATTGATTACTGTGAACAACATGGTATTAAAAGGTAGTATGCTGCAAATAAAACACCTCAACAAAATGGGGTAGTTGAACGTAAAAATAAAACTGTAAAAGAAATGGCTAGAACCATGCTAGATGAAGCTAAGTTGTCTGATATGTATTGGAAAGAAGCTATTCATACAACTATATACATTTTGAATAGAGTGCAGCTTAGGGTGAAATCTAAACACATTCCTTATGAATTGTGGTATGGAAAAACTACTTCTATTAAATACTTTAAAATTTTTGGAAGTGTTTTATCAAAAAGGATGATGATAATCTTGGAAGTTTTCAATCCAAAAGTGATGAGGGTATCTTTTTGGGATAGTCAACTCATAGCAAAGCTTATAAATGTCTCAAAAAAAGGCTTAATAAGATTGTTGAAGTTGTTAATGTAAAATTTGATGAAAGACCACATTTGAATGTTGAATCTTTGCAAAATAATGAGGAAGAAGAACTTGAATTTGAAATAATTTCTAAAGGAGCTGGAACAACAAAGTCTGTTGCTGAATCAACAAGCCCTAAAAATGAAAATGCAAGTCCTGAAAAGGTTGCATCAAATGCTCCTTCAAAAACTCTAGCTGTATACCACCCCAAAGATTAGATTATTGGGGATAAAAATGCAGGAGTTCAAACTAGAAGAAAGGCTATAGAATCTAATGAAAAGGCACAAATTGCTTTCTATCTAGTTACTCAGTTTGAGCCTAAATTTTTTAATGAAGCTCTCATAGACTCATGTTGGCTTAATGCTATGTAGGAAGAAATTGATCAGATTGAGAAAAATCAAACTTGGGAGTTAGTCCCAAGACCAGATGACAAGAATGTCATTGGAGGCAAATGGATATACAGAAACAAGGTTAATGAAAATTGTAATGTTATTCACAACAAAGCAAGATTTGTTTGCAAAGGCTATGCTCAACAAGAAGGTATTGATTTTGGTGAAACCTTTGCACCTATTGCTAGACTAGAATCTATCAAAATATTCTTGGCTTATTCTGTTTACAAAAAAATTACTATTTATCAAATGGATGTCAAAACTGCTTTTTTGAATGGCTATTTAGATGAAGAGGTCTATATTGAACAGCCTAAGGGATTTATATGCAAAGATAATCCTAACCATGTTTACAGGTTGAAAAAGGCTCTCTATGGCTTAAAACAAGCACCTAGAGCTTGGTACTCTAGGCTGGACAGTCACTTAATTTCTAATGGCTTTGTTAGAGGAGGTGTAGACAGTAATCTTTATGTTAAAACTAAATTTTCTAATATTTTAGTTGTTAAAATTTACGTTGATGATACTATCTTTGGCTGCAATAATGTCACTTTGAGTAAAAAATTCTCTCAGATAATGGAATCTGAGTTTGAAATGTCAATGTTAGGAGAATTAAACTTCTTTCTGGGTCTTCAAATCTCTCAATGTGAGAATGGAATATTTCTTTCTCAATCCAAATATGCTAGAGAGATGCTTAAGAAATTTCAGATGGATGAATGCCATCCAGTTAGCACTCCAATGGTTACTGGTTACAAACTTACTAAGGTTGATGATTCTCTTGATACAAATCAAACGAAATATGGATCAATGATCAATAGTCTCTTATATTTAACTACCTATAGACTTGACATTATGCAGGCAGTTTGCACTGCTGCACATTTTTAGGCATCACCTAAGGACTCTCATGTTACTATTGTTAAACGGATCTTTAGATACATTCAGGGCACTCTTGATTATGGTCTTTGGTATCCTAGGAGCAATGATTTCTCTTTGATTGATAATACTGATGCTGACTGGGCTGGTTGTTTGGATGATAGGAAAAGCACTAGTGGTGCTACATTATTTCTTGGTGATCATTTAGTGGCATGGCACAACAAGAAACAAGTATCTATTTCTCTCTCTATTGCTGAAGCAGAATAGATTGCAGCCACTTCATGCTATACTCAAGTTCTGTGGATGAGTCAGACTCTTTCAGATATGGGTATTGAAGTTCCTAAACCCGTTTCTATTCTCTGTGATAACACTAGTGTGATAAATATTTCAAAAAATCCTGTTATGCACTCTCTCACGAAACATATTGCTATTAAGTTTAATTTTCTTTGAGAAAAGGTTTTGGCTAATGAAGTCTGCTTACAGTTTTTTGGATCTCAAGATCAGGTAGCTGATATTTTTACAAAGCCCTTAGCAAAAGAGTGATTTGAAAGGTTGAGACTTCGATTGGGAGTTATCTCTCAATCATTACTTCACTGAATCTCAAAGCTACTACTTAGGGGGAGCCTGTTATATGTTTTGATTCACTTATAGCTCTCCTACAATTTTGGTTGCTGCACTACTACTTTTTTTTTTGCAGTTGTTTCTCATGATATTTTGGTTGGCTTCTTAGTTGTGTTTCATGGCAATACACATTCTTCTCTTCTATTCTTTGTCATTGAGGGAAAAAAGGGGGAGAGTCATCTGTGTTTTTCCATCAAGGACAAAGGGGGAGCTTGTTGGATCTTAGTTGTGTTTATGGTTTGTTCTTGATGACAAAATCTCTGATCCTTATGATTTATAATGGCACTTATTTGATGTCTCTTGGCTATTATAGAAAGTTATTTGTTATGCTTTAATTTCATGGTGATGAGAATTTTGGTTCAAGTTATGAATGCTATCTCTTTGACTTACAGAGCTTGAAAGATGGTTTCTTTGTTAGGATGGTTCTTTTTGCATATCACAGGTATTGGTTGTTTCTCATTCGAGCTTACACATATCGGCATGAGTATGGTAGGGTCTCCCCAATCTTTTTTTGAAATGTCTATGTTGCCTATCAGCAAGACATTTCTATTGTCATGTCGATTGAATTTAACATTCTGGCAGCTTTTGGCAAGACTTCTCTTTTGTTTTGGCAACAAAAAGTGTTCTCTATCAGCATATGTTATATCGTCGGGATAAGGTCTTATTGATTTCATTATGTCTCCCTGACCCGCTTCAGAATGAGCATATCGAAAAAGGAAATCATCTTCGGTGTAATGTTTCATCGAATATGCAATGTCACACCAACCCACTTTAGAATAAGTACATCGGCATGAGTTTGGCCATCAGGCTGAGGTCATAGCAAAATCATATTGTCTCCCCAACTAGTGCATATGGAAGTCTATCGACGAGAGTTGTGGCATCGTTATATGGTCTTGGTGAGTTCGATTTGTTACACTGACTGAAAACATAAAGGTGGTCTCTTCGGTAAGAGCTAGGGTTTTCGGCAAGAGGTCTCGGAGAGTGACCTCTAGTCTTGCCGATGGAACACAAAAGAACTTTGTCGGCATAGGATCTATCATGTCTCAGCGAAAGAATAATATACTGAGGAAGTCCATCAGTGTAGCATGTTGTATTCGATATGTCTTCTCTCCGAATCTGATGTGTCACAGCGAAAGCGAATTGAATGTCTGGAAATGTTAAAGTTGCCTTCGGCATAATGTGTCATTGATGGAAATAAAAAGGTTTAGGGAAAAAATTTTGAGCTTATTATTTTTGGCTAGGTATCAAACCCTAGCCAGGCCACCATTATGAGTGTTTATGTTTATGTTTTTGCTGACTGTAATGGTTCTTACAGAGGTTTATGGAAGGTTTATTTGGTGCATTTCTGACTGGAAGCTCGACAGTAGATAATGGAGCCATGGGAGTTACAGATCTATTTGGTATTTTTATTTATGCGTTTCATACTGTGCATATTAATTTATTATCACCATTTTTCTTAACTGCTCTCTGCATCTCAGTCAATATGATGCCTTGATTGAGTATTGTCATTCATGCATTATAGGTTATGATTTTCTATGGTGGATAGTTGTGCTTTTTATGCAAAAAAATGAGCTCATTCGTTACAAATTTGTTGAGAACGGCTCTTAGTTAGGTTGGTTGTTCTATCGTTACTCCTGAAGACAGTTACTTATCTAGCATGTAAATCAAGATGTATATATAGAAGCAAAAAACTTAGTTTTCTACTGGATTGTTGATGTAATTATGAGATTATCATTCCTTGGATGTATAAAAATATATGGATAAAACTCTGTAATAAAATCTATATAATAAGATGCAGAGATTGTGAGTTTCTTCTCTATGAGGTATTTTAGGGATTCAGTTATTGAATCTTTAAGGTATTTTGTAGATGAGAAAATAGAGAGATATGTGCTTAACTAAAAACAAAGAAAACCTTTCAATCATTATTATTGTTCAAAACATAATTTGAGGGGTTGGTACTCCTTGAGATAGATATCTCTAAATGAGGGGTTGGTGCTCCTTGAGTGGGTGCTCAAAAATCAGCCTATAAGGCATTGTGAACAGTTGATTATAAGATTAAGCCAGGAAGGCATTTAGGGAGTGGTTTTTATACCCTAGGAGGGTTTTCCACTCAGAAAAATATTGTGCCTCTTTTTTCTTCTGTGTTCTCTTTGTTTTATTATGCTATTGTTGTTTCTATTCACTGTTGAGTTATTACTTTTCTCAATTTTGTTTATGAATGATTACATTCAACTCATGAATGCATTAATCAAAGTAATATTGAGAAAAAATCTATGATATGTTTTGAAGTTTTTGAAAAATTTGTCAAATCTGTTAAGATACTGATTCACCCCCCCTCTTAGTGTCATTTTATCTCCAACTGTTTTTCCCCCTTCATCCTAGTTAGGTCCTAGAGCCTTCCGAACTTTCCTTGGCAGTTTTCTTCTGCCAGCGGCCTTGGGGCCTAGTGGGCTAGCCTCACTGGGTTTCCCTCGAGTGTTTGTCATTCTCAAATGGTAGAAGGTTCTTTCCTTCCTGAACCCCAGGCCCTGGTTCCCTAGTTTCTACTGGTTTAAAAGTTGCAAAATTTGGGTTGCCTTCACCTATCCCAGGTCCGGTCAGCCAGATTTCTGTCCTCGGATTTCCTTGTGGACTTTGTTGTTCCCGATAACCAATCTAAGGAATCTTTCCACCTCTTAGGTCCTGGGCCTTCCTTCACCATCGGATTCCAAAAGCAAGTTTCCAACAACCATTTTTCCATGTCTTTCCAGCTCCTAGACCCCAGACTTCCCACCACTGTCTGTTGATTTCAAATCCACCAACTCTTCATCCATTGTACCAACATTAAATGAGGCCATTAAATGCAGATGAGGGTATAAATATTGGACCCCAAACTGTCATTTTCATTTGTCATGTTTGTAGAAGAAGATCATAGTGCTTTCCATAAGAGATTAGTGCATCCATCATCCGTTGCCCTCGTGTTTGAGATCACCATTTGGTCACCCATTTTTTATTCCACACCTTCTGCTATTAGGCTTTTAAGGTAGGTTTGTCATTATTTGCACCAAGAAGTTTTCTATGATTTTATGTTTAAAATAATAAACAATATGGGCAAAAAAATGAATTAAATTGATAGAACACACTGAGACCCACAAAACCCACATTTTGGAATCTTGAAATCCTCCAAATTGGCCTCCTAACATTGAACATGAACTGAACGTCACCACCATTGTTTTCCACTTAGGGCATTCATGCCCTTTGGGATCAGAACCTCTCTCTATCGTTAAAGAACTCAAACAATGAAATTTTTAAGGGGCAAAGTGCCCTCTCGGTCCTGTCACCCTAGGATGCCACTGGCCAACTGCCATAAAACTTACCACTTGAAATCAACTTTCATTTCCACCTCCCAGGCCTGCCTTACTGGGACTCCCATCCTGGGTCTTTGTCGGGTGTTTTCCATTCCTAAATGGCAGAAGGCTATTGCCTTCCCGAACCCCATTTCGACGGGTTCCAACTTGTCAAATTTATAAACCTTTTTGACTGCCTTTTCCCATATCAGGTTCGTCCTGTCGGACTTCCATCCTTGGAACTCCGCTCTTCCCTCGCCATTCCCAAATGACAGAAGGAGTATGCCTTCCTCCCTCTATGTTCCATTCATCCATTGGCCATCTGAGGATTGAAACTAAGATACTTTTCCTTCGTGCTGTCGAGCCCTGGTCTGCTAACTTCCATCTGCAAGCTTCCATGGAGACTCCACTGTTTGAAATGGCTGCAAGATGACATCTCCTGCCTCACGGGCCCCAACCTTTCATTCGCCGTCTCCACCTACCAAACTCCACCCGCTGGGGTTCCCTTCACCTTTGTCTGATGCACAAGAGTGAAATAGTTACATCTTGCCGAGCCTCGGGTTTCAACCCATCAATTTCCAAACACTCCATTGTGTCTGTTCTGTATGAGTTCTATCCCTGGATTTCGGTGCGGGAATTTCCATTCCAAACAGAGAAGTAGGGACAACCTTCTGCCCCTTCGGATCTGAACTAATGGCCAAATTTTGACCTTCTGGGCCCTAGTCCCTGGTTCCATCCTCAGAACTCCATTTCTCCCAAGGCATTGCAAACAATGAACTCCTAGCAGCTTTTCGACCCTAAACCTCCTGGTGCTCCTAAAGTGGTCAAAATAACCTCAAACTTGAAAAGAAATCTTGACCCATGTGCTCAAATTCAACCCTCTTCAACACGATCCTTTCAAACCATCAAAATGTGAAGATAGGAGAAACCACTCAGATTGCCCCAACCTGTTTGCCCTTTCCAAAATAACATTCCTGCTAGGGAAATTTGGCCCCTTGGTCCCAGATTGTCCAATATCCCTTTAGAAAGTGACTAATGGCATTTGAAAGAGAAAATTTAACTTCGTTAATCATATGATGTCTAATAGAATTTTTTCCACAAGATTTTTACTAATGATAATTCTTTTGGTATTTGGTTGTACTCATTATGTCCATGTTTGCAAGCTATATGGAATCGGGTGTAGGACCTTTGGGGGCAGCTGTAGAGAAAGACAAAGGAAAGAAAGCAAGAAAAACTCCTTGTGGAAGAGAAGACAAATATCAGATGAAATACTAGTTCCAGGGTGAGCCTCTACATTCAAAAATCATCACCAACTAGAAGGAGATCACTGACACCAATATCGGCCACGTCGATATTAATGAATTCAAGTAAAGGGTTAGAGTCCACCCAAAGATTGATAATGCAAGATCAATCAGGTAGAGTGGGATTGCGAAAGCAGTAGGCTTCTCCCTATCTCTCATTGCCCCTGAATTGGTCATGGCCTGCCGACAGGCCTACTAGCCCCAAAAAAAAACCATCGTTGATAGAGATGGGAACATCCTCACTGACATGTCAGTCGAGGGAATTACTAAAACTTTCCACATTCCTACCTTTGAGGAAATGGAGGTGCCCACCATGGAGGAAGGAAAGGCAACTTGGGATGAAAACCCGATGGGCTGCAAAAAGTTGATAAATCAATATTGGCTCAAGGAGAAAAGAGGTAGCGCTGTGAAGGTTCCCCAAGAACTCTTTCGCAGTGATTTCTATGAAGACTACCACGACCTAGTAACCATGTTGAGCCAGGTAATGGGCCTCCCTTCTGCTGCAATGGATGGTATACTTTGTTGAACAAATCCTCTGTGGGGACGAATATGTCACCACAAAAGCCACGTTCTATTGGGGAGGCATCATCAGCGACTGCTTCCACGAGCAGTTTATGAATGTGAAAAAGAGCTCCAAATTCTACATGACCTCCTATCTGGTCTATTCATTGGTAGAGAAAAGGAAGTACAATGGGTTGTTTGTGGCACCTGATGAGGTGCCAAGTCATAGATTAAAAGCCTATGATAGATATCCCTAGCTACAATTTAGAAACTTCAAGGAGTATTGCAAGGTGAATGATGCCTTCATTGGCCACATCATCCGGTTGCTTGGAGGGGATTTTGAGAGAAGGGTCTCTCACAGCGCATGAGTGTTCCTAAAATAGTACACCTTCCTATTCCTTCAATTCCCAAAATTCACATATATTCTTGCCCAAGGCTTCATAGAAAGGCTGAATAAGTTGTCCCGGTACCCCAATGACTGAATTATACTACTAGAACTCTCCCGAAAACTACAACATATACACTCAGTCCTCGGTAGTAAACATTTGGTAGGGATTCCTTATCCCTTAGCCTTCAGTCAGGGCATGTATAAATTGCAAACTTCCCAGTGTGCTGGGAATTTAGAAAAGGAGTTAGCAGAGTACCACTTCTTCCTACACACTGCTCGTCCACGGGTAGACCCCTATGGGAATGTAAGAAAGGCACTAAAACCAGAATATGTTCACCTACATCATGTTGAAGATTTTTGGGTAGACTGCTAGGATGACAAAGAGGTGCGCGCAAGGAATTACATGCGGATGACCACATACTTCATGAAAAACGTGCAGCTATTTCCTATACCAGACCAGGTTGAGGAGGAAGAAGGCACTGTCATGGATCCCCGGTATAATGCAGTCCCCAACTTGTCATTTCCTGTAGTAGATTAGGATGAACAAGAGGTCGATGACCTCAAAATTGTGACTAAACCAATCATGGCTCGAACCAAAGAATGGATTGATGGAAAAGTAGCCTGATTAAAGGAAAAGAGGGGTTGTCCTGACATATGAAGGGCTCAAGAGTGAGCCTAGTGCCACAGAGGATGTTGCTTCTACAACTTTGACGGGTGGGAAATCCAAATCTCCTTTTCTCACCATATCAAAAAAGAGGAAAGGGACTAAAATAGAGCAGTCTCTAGATCATAAGGTGTATACAAGGAAAAATTTAGGAGGCTCACCTTCCAAGAGGCCCAAGTGAACAGGAAGCACCACGGAGCAACCTGCAATTCAGGAAGGTGAAGAAGAGAGGGTGGATCAGCTAGAAATCCTTTAGACTCCCCCTATTCCGACTACCCTGCCATCTATTTCCCAAGCCATGGTCACCACATCCCCACCTATAGTGGATATATAAGTCCATCTTGCCTCTTCTCCCCCAGCTGGGCCCATCATAATGATTGAATCTTCCTTCGCTGCAAATAGTTCACCTTCCTTTGTTGCCATGTCACCTACTACATCACTCCCACTGGTAGTAGTGACAATGCCAATGCCCGCGCTTGCATTACCATAGGCTTTCTCATGACACATGAAAAATATCCCCTCTGAGCTCTCCCAGATCTTCATGGACCCCACCATTCAGACTATCTTAACACGGGTCCTCACCACTACTGTGCCCTCACAACTTCAAATGGGACCACCAACAATGGAGGCCACAATGTTAATTTCTAAGGAATGGGAGAGATGGGAGCAAGAATCCTTGAAGGAAATGGAGGAGGAAGTCGATGAGTACCATGAAAACCTTGAGTATGAACACTAGATGATTGACAAGGTGGTCTATGAGGAAGAAGGAATATGATCTTCCAAGAGCAGAGATGAAGAGGAGGGTGAAGGTGGTAGAACTATTATGCAGACCTTCGATGATGATCTCAAAGAGGAAATGGCCAGAAAACTAAAGCATGATGAAGAAGAGACAGAAAGGTCTCCTCCCAAAGAAGAGTAAGAAGGTGGTAGAGCAGCAGAGGACATAGAACTCCCTACAGGGGAAAAATAACTAGAGATTGTGCCACCTCCTAGAGAAGAAGGAGATATAGAAGAGGAAAAACTTGAGGAACACATGAATGAGGACAAAAAGATTGAAGAAAGAAAGAAGGAAATTGAGATAGAGGAAAGTCCCTGGGGGAAATTGATTACTAAGCCTCCCGTCAAACACCTCACATTCATCCAAGACTCTGATGAAGAAGAGGGAGACAACACCAAATTGAAAGAAAAGACTACCATAGGTGAACAAACAAAGGTCTGAATAGGGGAAGGTGAGGGTGATCAAGAGTCACCAAAAGGAAAGTCTGCCATGCCCGAATGGCTGGAGAAGAAACTCGAAAAGAAGACTCCCACCCCGAAGGACCCAAGAGCGAGGCTAGAGGCTATCCTAGCCCAAGCGCGGATCTCAACCAAAAAAGAGAAGAATCCCAAAGTTAGATCCAAGGTAATGATGGATGCTTTTGGGTCTCAAAAAATGCAGATAGTAACACCGGTGGTAGGCTAGGAGGGAGTAAGCTATAATGTCTCTACCATCAACTTGGGGACTGCTACTAGAGAGTAGAAGGTGGGGCATCTCGAGGAGTTTGTGGCTATGGTGGTACACCTAATACAAGAAGACAAGGTATCAAAGGATGAGCTTAAAGAACAAGCAGCCGCCTTGATGGATTGCATCCAACAATGGTCTTCAGTGGATAACATGCCTACCGCATCCACGACTCCACCCCAAATGTTGTCCAAAGAACAAATCAAAAAACTAGAAAAGAGGAAGAACTTGGATAGGACTACGAAGAGCTAGTTTTGAAGAGTTCTATATGTTGGGAATATAGGCATCAGTTGGGATGTTTGAATAGCCAACAAGTTATTAGATTTATAGCAGGCCCTGGAGGGAACTAAGAAGCTCTGCACCAACTTCCCTGCAACATATAATTCCACCTATCCAAAGATTGAGGCCATCCTTTGGCTACCAAAGGCCACGTGGGAAAAGGAGCTCATATTCAAAAGGGATGACCATTGGTTGGTGGACGTGTGGAAGCGAGACTTTGATAATAGAAAAGAAAGGTTGGAGTAGATAATCAGTAAAGTGGATCCAAACATTGAATGGGTGATGGAAATTAGGACAGATTGCACCCAGTATCTGAAACTGATGACTGAGTATGACATGCTCGCGGTGCAGATTGATCTAAAGAAAATAAAGCCTTATTTCCAAAAGGCAATGGAGGATGGGATGTCCAATGAGATAACCATGGATTTCATGAGTTTTTCTGCCCATTCCTTCACCCAGTCATAGCTATTCAAAGATCATGTCGCAAAGTATGACAAAGCCTGGAAGAAGCTTGAAGACAACTCGAAAGAATGGAGTTATTAGATGCTACGGTCCGAGATTATAGAAGTTGACAAACTCCAATCGGTGATTCTAAAATTCATGGAATATGTAGCTTTGAAGAAGCAGGAGGGCAGCCCTATCATCAGTGAAGAGCTCCTAAAGGAATAGCTACATCAAAAAAACCAATCAGCAAAAGACAAAATGCTACAGTGTTGTTACTAGATGACGAAATAGGGATATGGAAAAAAATTGTATTTTAAATTTTAATATATTGGGGGTAGGTAGAACCCTAGTTTGTAGTGAATCTTGGCCACATAATGAGATTAAATCTTGGCCATTCGTTCTACTTTTTGGAAACTATAAATAGGGGGTCTCTTCTCATTTCCAAAGGGAGTTGAGTTGTTGTAAAGACATGCTGCTGAAATTTATAATGAAAATACATTGACTTGGTGCATTTTATAAATTCTTCACATGTTTCATGATTCAATATCCTTTGTTAGATGCTTTATTTAGATTTACATTGCTGTTTTAGGTTAGATTTAAATTTCTTGAGTAGATTTTACTAATGTTGTTCTATAGTTGTGAAAATCGCTGCTGTGTAGATGCCTTCCTTGCCCATACTTTTTGCTGTTTGCCGATGGTAAATAGCTGTGAAAATTTAGTCTAGGCTTGAATTCAAATCTGCTCCACACTTTTATCTTTGTTCATGCATGTGTATAGTGAATGAATGGTGAAATATTTGTAGGCCTTAGAAGATAGCACAAATTTCATGAGACTGTGAATTTTCTGGTTAAGTAAAATTCTATTTGAAGGAAGTTGTCCATGGTAGGAACTCCATGATTACTATTCATAGTTTGTTGCAGATCCAAGAACCTTCTCTCTTCCCTGATATTTTTCTCTTTTTTTAAGAAACAACCCATGCTAAGGTTCATTGTACATTGTAAAGCCAGACTTAAAGAAAACACTGAAGTTTTGGATTGCTGTTTGAACCTACAACAAATTACGCCGTAACTCCCATCTTAGAAACTTCAAAATTTAAGATCCACTTCACTTCCAGCTACGTAAGTCTTCCCTATGATTACCAGAAAAATCACATCAAACATCAACTAAGGAGTTCCATGCAAGTCATGACCTGACACCTAAGAGACCTTGGGGAGATTTTCAGCAACTTGCTGTTGGAGATTTCCTTTCAAGAGAGGTAGTGCACATAAGCATTTCCTATGTTGAGAAAGTGTACAAAACACCTATCAACACACCCCTTATGCAAATTCCCATTTTAGATACCTTCACCTTAGAAAATAAAATCCAAAGGTGAAATTACACATCACCCAACTGCCTTCTTTCCACTTGGAATTTGTCTCTTGTGTTAGTAAGAGAATATTTGTTGGGGACACATGTGCGATGCATAGATGTTTGCATGGTACACTTACGTCCTTCAAAGATTCCTAGATCTGAAGTTGGAAGAGGGATTACACTTTCGATTGGGGTTGATTTGTAACATCCCTCTTCAAACAACCGACCTTGAAAATGGTAGATTCTTCCCATTTCTCCTTCAAATTGATCCATTCTGATCCCATTTGGATCCTCTTGCATGCTCTTACACTCTCTAAGAAACAAATTGTCATTCTCTTAGCACTTCCAACATTCTCTTCACTCTTTAGTATCAGTTCAACACTCCACTACAACAACAACACTCCATCAACTTCACAAAGCAAGTGTGAAGCAAGATATAATAGCGTGGGCTTGGAGTCTTGTGAGACCTCCCTTCATCACAGTCGAGGCTGTGGTGACTTTTCCAAGTTCACTTTCTCCTCCATTGGATAGTGAGATTTTGGGTGGAGGTGGTAACGTTTCACTCCTCTCCTTTGTGATTTGGTTGAGTAGAACTTTACTATTTTGTAGAGTTTATTGCACCTTCTACTTTCTTTACTTCTTTATCACATATTTTTCTCTCGTTGCTTTCTAGCTATTCGTGGAGGTGGAATCACCAAAATGGGGCTCTTATTGAGGTAGACCCCTATATAACCCCAAAAAATTTCCCCTCTTTCTTCTGTGTAGGTGAATGTGCATTTGGAGCTAGCTGGTGAAATGGTGCCTTGGTGAGATCATTTTTATTACTTTAGCCTTCATCTATTTACTCTATCACCTTTATTTGTACTTTTCATAATTTATTGTTCTATTTTTCTCATTCAAGAATAGTTAGCTAGGCCGTTAGTTCTTTTCTAGGAGTTTCTACTATATTTTGTATCCTTAGACCATACAAATTCCAACACGCCTGAGAGATGCTAGCATGTCGCGCTGTCATCCTAGAACTGTGCTTTCATCCTTGGACAAAGAGTTGTCTAAAGTGTTGTATTAACTCCAAAAACTAAATCGCCTAGCCTAAACTTGGATTTCGGGTCTAAAGGGTGACTGAAGTGCTTTATAGTCCTCATCATTCTCAACCCCTATCTGAAACACCCCTTTAGAGTGAGGTAAGTTAGGGAAGTCCTCCACTCTCAGCTCTTTGTGAATTGGAGCTTTGACATGGTTGGTACCCCTCTCTTACATTTTGGTTTTTTCTTGTAGTACTGAAAGCTCTTTTCCTCATGTTCTAGGAGCATTGTAGGTGTGAGCGTTGTGGGGATTTTTTTCTTGCAACCCAACTTGCGACCTCTAGTAGGCATAGTTGGAAGGTTCCGTAATGTTACACAATGAAACCTTGATTAGGTCATTGTCCTATTATACAACCTTTACGGGGATTTGTGAGAGTATCATTCAACACACATGATGGCCTCTTTTCTACATCAACCTATCCCATCTATGTAGCCTATGAGTAGTGCTACAGGTATAACCTTCACCTCATAAGACCTACCAATAGGATTTAATAGGGAACCATCTCCTTTCTACATCCCTACGTGAATCAATGGAAACATTATAGTAGGGATTCTCATTGATCTGAAATATCAAGTGAATATGATAACTAAGGAGATCATGCTAATTAAATTTCTACATAAATATGGGTATGATGCACCTGTGAGCACCATGTTGAGAATGTGTGTCTCAAAATCACTGCTAAAACCCTATTTTTTGTTGCTTAAATCTCTGAAAGTGATGGATTTTTCTTGTATCACTAGATGTTTGTAAGAGAGGAGTGGTAGTGTGGTATATTTCCATACTGCAAGATCCTTCTAGATAAGGTGCGATAGTTCGGTGTATATCACCATACCGTGGGGGTCTCTTGGCTGTCTAGCGGTAGTGTAGGGGATCGCTATACCTTGGTGGTCCTTTGGCTATCTAGCGGTAGTGCAGTGTTACCACCACCCTACGACTGTGTTGAAGACCTCCTACGGTGGTGCAATGTTACCGCCACACCACGATAGGAATTGGAAGAGGATGTGGTAGTGCGGTGTTGTTACCGCTGACCCACAAGGGTCTATAGAAGGTCCTATGATAGAGTGGTGTTCTAGTAGAATGGTAAACTGTGGTCCCGTGAAGGCTTGTAATATGGCATGCGGTATGGCGGTTAAGCTTGGAAGTGTTGGGTAGAGATGAAACAATGTGATGGTCAAACAACGATGAAAGAATGACATGCTGGCACATGACATGGAGTCATTTGTTGATTTCACATTGTTGTTGTAAATCAATGATTCATTGGACCAGCATTTGAAAACTGTTGTCTGATAGTTGGACTACAAAAGAAACTGAACTGAACCATTTGTACAAAGAATGAATCGATCATGGTTGTTGCTATACATTGCAACATACTGTAACTATTATGAGTTTGATGGTTCAATGGTTTGATGGTCAGATGATTGGTGAGTGTTCAGACTGTATGCTGTACACAAAATTGTAATAGGGAGAATGCTAGGGTGAACCTGAGAAGCTATGAGGTGTTCTAGTCGAAAGGCCGGCTGAGTGATTGGGCTAGTAAAATGAAATGAATCTGCATTATGTGCTATGTGAGTGTACTATAATAATGAAAGGATTCTGAACAATTTTGTTGTCTACTTTCTCTAGATGGACAAGATGTAAACTCTAGAAGAGCACGTGTTAATACAATTGGGCTGAGTGTTTTGGAGGGTGGGGTTTTTTACCTAAAAGGGTTTTCCCCACGTAAATCTATGTGATTAGTTTTTTGTATTTCATGTTGGTTGGTTATGTAATTTGAATTGGTGCATAAGCGTTGAATGTGGTTAAGTTTTCATGTGCTTTTATTAGAAGAGTTAATGAGGGAAATCAACTGTGCCAGTTTCTGCTTTATGGCATAGTAGTATGTGTCTTTGAGGAAATTTAATGGAATTAAAATCATCTAAGGCACTATAGTTCTTAGATGTTCCATTCTAAGATGACCCGATTTTGTTTACAAGTGGTATCAGAGCCTTCTTCTAGTTGATGGTTCTGGGTATTTCTCCCGTGAAGATTTCTTAGCCTAGAAAGCTTGGAGAAATTTGGAGGAATCAACTGATAATTGACTCTTTGGTGAGTTAAAGTTCTTGCTCTTTTGAGACAACACGCAATGTGAAAGACATTGAAGATGAAGAAATTGGAGTTGATCATATTGTAATGATGTGGTCTGAGGCTTCTAGTTGGTAGTAAATGATCCTGATGCAAGGGGTGTGAGTTTATGCTTATGGTTGTGTTGTAGCAGAGCGTGGTTCATACTGGGTGTTTGTGTGAGGGGATCCCTAATGGTATAGAAATTATTGGGTTGTTTTTCAGCCATGGAGTATTGTGCTTGTGTTGGGTGCTTTGACTTGGCATTGAAGGCGTTGTTCTCTATTACCCTGTTTGCATAAAGGCTATGAAGTTGATCTCTGGGTGGTCTGAAATTTTTTGAATAGCCTAGCTCTCTCGTATGCATGTGCATGTTGATGGTTATGGAATTGGTTTGGGATGGGCCTGGAGTTCCTGTATGACTTGTTCCTTTTAAGGATGCCTTGTACTTGCATGGATCAGATTCATGTTCTTTGGTTTTGAGGGTTTTATAGATTTCCATTTAAAGAATCTATGGTTATGCATATTCATGTTATTCCATTGTTCTAGTTAAATGTGATGGTTGTGTACAAAATATTGAGTTGTCCAAATGTGCAGTGGATATGGGTGTGCATGGGTGTTTTATAAACATGGTGCTTTTGCAGGTTTTGCATGGTCAAGAAAAACTTGTGTTTTTGTGGAGTTGCTGAAAACTATTTTCTAGACCCTGGAAGTTTGGGGTGTTACTGGATGAGATAGTTGTAGTTATACATGTAAGTGTTGCTTTCTGGTTTCCTAGACTATGGTGCTTGAGTTTTGGACATGATTGGCAAATCAGATTTGGTTTTGATCTGGTGTTTGAGTCAAATTGTCTACATTGTTGCTCTCTTTGAAATCTCAGTTTTGCATTTTCCATTGCGATGATGGGTTTGCATGTTTCAGTGTTTGGATCTACAAGTTATGTAGTTGTATGGATTGATCTCCCATTTAGTTACAGTGGGATAAATTTGAAGTGGACCATCTAGATCCACAAGATTGTTTTTTCTGAAAATGCGTATTTCATTAGTTGACCTTGTCTGTGGTCACTTGTGCATTGGTGTGGTTTCTTTTGGATGAGAGGAAGGATGGCATTGAGTACCTAAATAGCTGATTATGGGAACCTGTAGCATGTGTATCATGATGTCATGGAGAGATTGATACAATTTTTTTTTTAGTGTAAGCTTTTGACAGTGATGGTGTGGTCTGGGTGATTTGGAGATTGTGGTGCTGCTTGGCACTGTTGTTAGATGGACATGTTGATTGTACTTGGAGATTTTTTAGATCAGAAGATGTTTGGTCATGATGCTTGGAAAGATTGGATGTCACATTTTAGTGGGATCTTTAGCAATGACTGTGGGTTCATCACTTGGTGGTGAATGATCTTCTTTAGTGTTGCATATGTTACTAGGAGGGACTCTTAGATCCTATTGCTGCAAAAGGGTTCTTTCACATTTGCATGGACACTATTTGAGGATGTGTAACATCTTGGAACCATGGAGGACATTTGGAGTCTTTGGCTGAGGTGTTGGTGGTGCTTGAAAGGTGATGTATGTTCAGAGCTTGTTTGTTTTATGCAATGGTATACTCTTGCTTATGCATTAGAGTTTTAACATTGTGCATTTCTCTTGAGACATTGGTTTCTTCACTCAGAGCTTGGTATCTCCCAAGGGGGATGGAAATATCATGATGTCATGATAAGTTCTTGATTCAGATGATTGGAGCTTTGACAACAGTTTGATAATTATTTGTGCTTTGGGTGCATTGGTCATATGCTTGAGAATTTCATGTTAAGTGTAGTAATGCAGATTGGGGTTTAGCATGAGATGACTGGCTGCCAGAGCTCATGGATACATGAAGAATAAGGTGAAGTTGTATTTCTCTTGAGAGGAGTAAACTATTGATGGTTACTCTTGATGAGTTTTGAGTTGAAAGTCCGAGTAGCCTTCACCTTGGTTGGACGTGAGTTCAACAAAGACCAATGAGGAGACTTCTCTTGGAGAAGTCATGATGACTTGGTTATCCTAGAGGAGTATTCTCTTTCCCCACTCTTGGTCTATTCAGCAATGAAGTCTAATTTGAGAGGTATTTTCCCATTGAATCTTTAAGAAGTGTTTTATTCTTCCTTTCATGATATGGATCTTGAAATATTGTTTAAATGGTTCTGGAGGATTCATAGTGGAAGATGTACAACATGGTTTATCTCCTTGACCTTTTGTGTTATATCTTCTTCTGATGAGCACTGGTAGGAGATACTTTATGGGCTGATTTCCTAATATGGGAAATGAAGTGGTTTGATCTTGTGTTTGATCTTGGAGATTAAACGGTTGGATGTTGTTAAGGCTTTTGTCTTGGGGTTTTGAAGGAGATCATACTTGACACAGTTGGATTTTAGAGGTGTATGTAGGAGGGTGTTCTATAGGTATATGATGTGCAAAGGTGATCTTTTTGGTCTTAGTAGTCTTCCAGGATGTCTGGTTTCACATTACATTGGTTTGAGGTTTGGTCAGAGTTGTAGTGATCACTAGCTTGTGGTCATGTGTTTTCACTCATGTTCTTGGGTGATGATGTGGAGGTTCTTAATCTTTTTCCTTTGTTGAGTGTTGAAGAACTTGGAAGAGCTCTGGAAGACTATTGAGAGAAATGATTCTTGTAGCAGGTGGTTGCAGGTTGTACATATCATTGTGGATAATTCATTGGTACTACATGGTTACACTTTTTATGTGCTATCATTGGTAGACTTGTTATGATTGGCATTACTCATGCAGTGGGAGTTCCTGAATGTGTTTTTTCTTCTTCGACTAGTTGGCACATGGAGATTTCTTTTGGAGACATGGGTTGGTTATGCTGGTGGCATAAGTTTACTAATGCTTGATACCTTTAAGGTACAGATGATTGGATGAAATAGCACGAGCTATGGGTGCTATTTTTTAGTCATGTGGGTTAATCAGTTGGATGGGAGTAGTCAGTTTTCTAGTTGCTATTCTAGCTGATGTTCTATCTTGTTTCTGGAGAATGACTTCATGGTTTTGTTCTATTTAAGGATTTGAAGTTGATATTTCTTTTGTATAGCGTGTGAACATAGTGAAGTGGTGGCAGCATGTTATAGTATTTTCTATTAGTTGGATATGGTGTTTGTGTTTTGTAGACTGGTGCATATACACCTTGGCTCGTTTCTTGTTCTATAATGGATGGATGAAACTATTGCCTAAGTTGGTGGACATCTTAGATGTTGGTGCAGGTGTCTTGGCTGGAGCACAAGAGCATTGTTCAAGATTCTTATTATTACATGAATGGATATGGTACAATGGTTCCAAAGGTTGGAAAGGATTTTAGTGAGTTCTTCGTCAGGGGGGAGATTGTTGAGAATGTGTGTCTCAAACTCATTGGTGAAACCCTATTTTTTATTGCTTAAACCTTTGAAAGTGATGGATTCTTCTTATACTGCTAGATGTTTGTAAGAGAGGAGTTGTAGCATGGTATACCGCCATACTGAAGGATCCTTCTAGTTGAGGCATGGTAGTGCGGTGTATACTACCATACTATAGGGGTCTCTTGGTTGTCTAGTGGTAGCGCGAGGTACTGCCATACCTTGGGGGTCCTTTGGCTGTCTAGCGGTTGTGTTGAAGACCTCCTACGGTGGTGCAGTGTTACCACCACACCATGATAGGACTTGGAAGAGGTTGTAGTAGTGCAATGTTGTTACCATTGACCCGTGAGGGTTTGTAGATGGTCCTATGGTAGAGTGGTGTTTTAACATAATTGTAAACCATGGTCCTGCAGAGGCTTGTAATATGGCTTGCAGTATGGTAGTTAAGCTTGGAAGCGACAAGAAGAGATGAAACAATGTGATGGTCAAACAATGATGAATGAATGACGTGTTGGCACATGGCATGGAGTCATTTGTTGATTTCACATCGTTGATGTAAATCAATGATTCATTGGACCAACGTTTGAAAACTATTATCTGACAGCTGGATTGTAGAGGAAACTAAACTGAACCATTTGTATAGAGAATGAATCAATCATGGTTGTTGCTATACATTGCAATGTACTATAACTATTATGAGTTTGATGGTTCGATGGTTGAATGATCAGTGAGTGTTTGAATTGTATGTTGTACACAACATTGTAACAAGGAGAATGCTAGGGTGAACTTGAGAAGCTATGAGGTGTGCTAGATGAAAGGATGGCTGAGTGAGTGGGCTAGCAAAATGAAATGAATCTGCATTGTGTGTTTTGTGAGGCTATTGTAACAATGTAGGGATTCTAAACAATGTTGTTGGCTACTTTCTCTAGATGGACAAGATGTAAACTCTAGAAGAGAATAGCTTTGAGATTGTATTGTAATTGTTGTTGTTGTTGATTAATACAATTGGGCTGAATGTTTTGGAGAGTGGGGTTTTTTACCCGAAAGGGTTTTCCCCACATAAATCTATGTGTTCATTTGTTTGTCTTTCATGTTGGTTGGTTCTATAATTTGAATCGATGCATAAGTGTAGAATTTGGTTAAGTATGTATGTGCTTTTCTCAGAAGAGTTAATGTGGGAAATCAACTATGGCATTTTCTGCTTTATGGCATAGTAGTATGTGTCTTTGAGGCAACTTAATGGAATTAAAATCATCTAAGGCACTGTAGTTCTTAGATGTTCCATTCTAAGATGACCTGATTTTCTTTACACACCATTCACATGCACAACGAAATTTCCATACCTCCTCTTGGTAGTATTATTTTATCAATTCTCATTGGACCTAAATCCATAAACCTTTTGTTTGATATAATCCCAGGGTCTGAACTCTTCAAAGTGAAGCTAGGTATCTATTGGATGGTAGCTATGAACATAGTTCCCTCAATTGTGCATAAATGTTTGAAATTTATTCATGAGGGTTCCATACATCTGATCCATGACACCGGTTATAGACCACCAATTGTGAATGGTAGTTATTCTTTAAATCACTTTTGGCCTACACCCATTGGTCCTCTTTTTCCTAGGAAGGACCTCTTATACCAGACATATCAGAAGTATAAGAAAGGGTGCTTGACATCAAGATTGAGATAACCTCCATCACCTTAAGTTAATTCACATAGGGCTTGCTTAAAAGCCGACAGTGATGCCACCAAGGAACATAGAAGGGAAGAAGAGAAGCACTCTCAAGATCCTTCCTCTTCCTCCTTCGCTATTCATCCTAACGCTCCCTCTTATCCCACTACAACACCATTATATTCTATTTCATGCTTGCAAGCGAATCCTATGGTTCCCTCTTGGTGAAAGCCTAAGTGTACCACGTTCAAGCTTCTTTTTCCGCCCACAATTCCTAGGCCCATTCAATATGGTAGAAAGAAAGGTCACCATGGAGAATCCTCCACGTCTTAGCCTCCACGAGATCCCACCACTCCTGCTCTAAAAGTAGGAAATGGTAAGAGGCCCTCTATTGAGGCACTAGAGCTGACTCCCCCTCTTGTTTCTCAATTTGTTCCTCTTACTCTTGTTTAGGAGCCTATCCCTCCACTGGAAATAGTTGTGGTGGACAATCCCATGGCTAACCAAGAATCTTCTACTCCTTTGCAGCCCCTAGCCTCTAGCTTGAAGAGTCACAGAAATTGCCTTACATGTGAGTGCAAGCATCAACGAAAGGCTCTTGTGGTTGAGAAGGATGCTTTTCCAAGAAAGGAAGGGGAGATGACTGGCCCTGTGTTAGGGCTTCCTAATGTGTCCTCCTCTCTCCCCCCCACTACTTTTTTTCAACCAAGCTCTATATTGCTTCCAGCTCCTATTGTGAGTGTGCCTAACCCCAAAAAGGTGCAATTCTTCATCGCTCCTTTAGTTGAGCCACCCTTGTTGATGTCCTTCTAGACATCCCTCCTTTCTCGAAACCTGTAGATATGCCAAATAATTTGGTGATGTATGATGTAGTTTTCTCCTCCTCCTTTGTGCCTCTTGCCTCGTCTATAGGGAGTTCACATCCCCTTGATGAAGAAAAAGGTAGAGGATGGCCCTTCTATTAATGGAGGGTGTAAGAGGAATCCACCCTCTCCAAAGGATGGTCCCACATTGACTTGTTCTGTCTTAGTGACAGAACTAGTTCCGACATCCCCTAAGTTTGTGACTACTCTTGAGTCATTTAGTGAGCCAAATGGTGAATCTAGGGAACCACCTTCTCCATCCATTGAGATATGACATGGCACTCTAGTAAAGTGCATGTTTAACTCTTTGGATGAAGTTCTAGCCTTAGTGATCTTCGCAAAATCATTGACCATAGCTCCACAAGAGCCTAGTGGAGAAGAACTTATGGGACCTTCTTCCTTAGCCCTTGTTGTGGGAGGGTCAGAAGCTCCTCCTCTTAACATTCCACTACTGTAGGCTCGTTCTCCTTCCCCTTATGATGATCTAGAGTTGGAAGTAGATGACGTCTTGGTCGATCAATGTTAGGGGGAGGCCTCTTCTTTATCTTTAGATTAGATGTGTGTGTGTTGTGATGTGTTCCCCTGTACTTGTGCTATGTGTTCCTAGATGACCCTTTTCACCCTTATTGGTGCTTGGATATATGATTGATTTGGTGCCATAAACCTTCTTCTATTTGTATCATCATTCTTCCATGTTTGTGCTTGATTTTTGGAAAATTGGGGATGATGCAAAGTATTGGGGGCATTTAGGCTTCCCTTCCATGTTGATTTGATGTTTTAATTTTTATTTTCGTGAATTCCTCACATGGTCTGATATAGTAGGCGGTTGATGACAGTTCATTTATATACTATTATTATACTTATACATATATTTATGAGCAAATCTGACCCCAAAATATCAAATCACCCATGTGCCCTTTGATTATGTTTGTTTCTCCTTTTCTCTTTTCTTATCTTTTTCTCTTCTTTCCTTGAGTTGTCCCTTTCATGTGTGACAACACCATTTCTATGATGTGATGATTTTTTGAAGACGCATTAGGTGCCAAAAAATCTTTTCTCGAAAATCCTCATGAACATTTCTTTTTCAAAACCGCATTGACAACTAGGACCCTTAACGAAATGTGTTTCCTTCATCATGGGTTCGAAAAGAAAGAACTTGAACTTTCCTTCGAGGTGGGAGAAACCTTTACCTTCCCCTCACAAGGGATCATTTTATTCCTTTTGAATTCCTTGATGAAGTGAACATCTTTCGAAATGATTCCTCGATGATGAATCAATTTGAGAAAAAATGTCTCTCTTTGTACTTTTGAACAGTGCATTCCTTGAGTGGACCCTCTTCTTACATTGGGTTCTTGAGGGACCCCTTTGAAATATTTATAATTTTCTAACGGTCTGCATGACTATCCGCTTTATCACCTATGTGGCTGCTTTGTTTCAGACATGCTTTATCTGTGGGTAAACCTTTCACTTTGCAGGTGCACCTATGAAGCCAATTTCAAATTTGAATTTGTGGAGTCTCCTCCTTTGGGTTTCCTCCATAAAAGAGATCTTGGTGGATACGTCCTTATAGGTTTATAGGCTTGTACGACACTTTCATTTGGGTTTCCTTCATGGGTATGTGCAGGATCATCATGGAAAAAATAGGCCCTTAAGTGGCAAAAAATTCAAAAAAATTAGAGTTAAATAATTTGATGTAGAAATTTGAATAAGTTATCTATATTATTTCAAAAATATGTAAGAGTGGAATCTGTAGCAAATTTAATGTAGTTTCTAAACTACTAGGTTTATTTAAAAAAGGAAAAATCTATTTGGTGAAAATTTGAAATTTCAATGCAAGTACCTAAATTTCAGGGAAAAATAAGCAGGTGTCTGTCACCACCCTAACCACAATAAAATGATAATATTTTAGATATAAGTAGAGGACTCATGTCCAGATGTGATGCATATTTTTTTGTAATTTTTTTCCAATTAAATAATTAATTATGAATTTTTATTACAACTTAAAAAATATAAAACTCGTATGTCTAACCACCTTAACTCATAAAACTTAATGAAATTCAATTTTTTCTTTTTTAATCCTATAGTATGCGAAGCATAGAATGTGACACATGTTTTAGATTCAAAAAATGTGATACCATTTGAAATCTATAGATGTTTTTCAATCAGCCTATCAATCAAGACTTTAGTTGTAAATAAAATAGAAAATGAATAATAATAATTTATTAAATTTAAAGTATAGAATAATTTATATTGGTGGAAATATGAGAATCTCCTTTGAAAACCCTTTTCGTTTCATCAATTTTGGGTAAAAAAAAGTTGTTAGCCACATACCCTAGAGATACCCATCATATTGCCACTTTTTGGCCCATAATGATCCTGCACATACCGTCATGTGAGAGATCTCGGGGGATACCTTCTTGTAGGTCTGAGCCTATAAGATGCATACTTCACGGGGCTTCCTTCATGTGAGGGATCTTGGGGACTTCCTCCTTGTAGGTCTACAGTCCCGTGAGATGCTTTTATCCTGCGAGATTTGTCCATCGTTTGTCCGAGGGCCTACAGTGTACCTTGTGCAACTTCATAGTTCTGTGGGGCTATGGAGTCTTTTGTTCCAACATGTGCTTTCAAGTTCACCAGATCGCAGTCTACTTCATTGACAGTTCAGGTATACTTCTCTAACCCTACCAACTCTTCGATCTACTTTACCGAAGCACTCATCAATACTCGTGCTCACTAAAGTGGGGGAAAAATGTATAGGAGTGAATTTTCACCCCTTATGCAAATTCCTCTTTTACATACCTTCATCTTCAAAAATTAAATCTGAAGGAAAAATTCCACATCACCCAACTGCCTTCCTTCCACTTGGCATTTATATCTTGTGTTGGTGAGAGAATATTTCTTAGGGATGCACACACAATGCATAGTCATCCACATGGCGTGCTTACATCCTTGATAGATTCCTACATTTGAAGTTGGAAGAGGCATTACACTTTCAATTGGGGTTAATTCGTAACATCCCTCTTCAACCAACGACATTCGCTTAGCACTTCCAACATTCTCTTCACTCTATAGCAACACTTCAACACTCCATTGTAGCAAGAACACTCCATCCAATTTGCAAAACAAGTGTGAAGCAAGCCATAGCAGCATGGGCTTGGAGTCTTGCGAGACCTCCCTTCATCATAGTCAAGGTTGTGGTGACTTTTCCAAGTCTGCTTTCTCCTCCATTGGCTAGTGAGCTTTAGGGTGGAGGTGGTAATGTTTCACTCCTCTCCTTTGTGATTTGGTTGAGTAGAGCACTTTATTGTTTTGTAGTGCTTATTTCACCTTCTACTTTCTTTACTTCTTTATCACATATTTCTCTCTCGTTGCTTTTTACCTATCCATGGAGGTGGAAACACCAAAATGGGGGTTTGACTAAAATAGACCCCTATACAATCCCAACAATTTTCACCTCTTTCTTGTGTAGGTGAACGTGCATTTGGAGCTAGCTGGCGAACTGGAACCTTGGTGAGATCATTTTCATTACTTTAGCCTTCATCTATTTACTCTACCACCTTCGTTTGTACTTTTCATACTTTATTGTTCTACTTTTCTCATTCAAGAATAGTTAGCTAGGCCTTTAGTTTGTTTTCTAATAGTTTCTACTATATTTTCTATCCTATGGTTGTATGGATGCTAGCGCACCTGAGAGACGCTAGTGCACCACACTGTCATCCTAGATCTATGTTTTTGTCTTGAGACAAAGTGCTTTCTAAAGTGCAGTATTGACTCTAAAAACCAGCTCGCCTAGCCTTAACTTGGATTTCAGGTCTAAAGGGTGATTGAAGTACTTTATAGTCCGTATCATTCTAGACCCCTATCTGAAACACCCCTTTAGAGTGAGGTAAGTTAGGGAAGCCCACCACTCTTGGCTCTCTGTGAACTAGATCCTTGACATGGTTGGTCCCCCTCTCTTACATCTGTGTATGGGTATGTGTAGGATCATCATGGAAAAAGCACGCCCTTAAGTGGCAAAAAATTTAGAAAAATAAGAGTTAGGAAAATTGACGTAAAAATTTGAATAAGTTATCAATATTATTTAAAAAATATGTAAGAATATAATTTGTAGAAAATTGAATTTAGTTTCTAAAATACTAGGTTTGTTTAAAAAATAAATAAATTATTTGGTGAAAATTTAAAATTTCAATGTAGTAGTACTTAAATTTTAGGGAAAAATAAGTAGGTGTTTGTCGACCACCCTAACCATAATAAAATGATAATATTTTTTATAAAATTTTAGATATAAGTAGAGGACTCATGTCTCGATGTGATGCATATTTTTTTGTAATTTTTTTCCAAGTAAATAATTAATTATGAATTTTTTATTACAACTTTTAAAAAATATAAAAACTCGTATGTCTAACCACCTTAACTTGGTAAAAAATTCATGAAATTCATTTTTTCTTTTATTAATCCTATAGTATGCAAAGAATAGAATGTGATGCATGTTTTAGATTCAAAAAATGTGCTACCATTTGAAAGCTATAGATGTTTTTCAATCAACCTATCAATCAGGACTTTCATCATAATTCAAATAGAAAATGAATAATAGTTACTTATTAAATTCAAAGTAAAGCATAATTTATATTGATGGAAAGTTGAGAATCTCCTTTAAAAACCCTTTTTGTTTCATCAATTTTGGGTTAAAAAAAGCCGTCAGCCACATACCCATCATATTGCCACTTTTTGGCCCATCATGATCCTGCACATACCCGTATGCCAATCTTTATTGTGTTTACTTATTATTTTCCTTAGGATTTGCTTGAGGGTTCTACTATTTGATTCAACTTGACCATTAGATTGTGGCTAGTAAGGTGTTGAAAATAAATGTTGAGTGAAGCCACAATAGTGGTTTACAATTTGATGGAGGAAGGAAAACTGAGAAAAAATGATCCCATGGCAAAAAAATTGGTTTTAAGGGGTCGAATGAATGTACAAGTTCGACCGAACCAAAAAGGGGTTCGATCGAACTAGTGTTCAAGTGAACCCATTAATTATTGGGCCCACATTTCCCACCCAAAAAATAAAAGAAAAATGCATATTAAAGTGGGTTCAAATGAACCCTAGTTTGCTTGAACCCCTGGGGGCTCGCTAGAACCCCCTTGGTTCTAGCGAACCCCCCTTTTCCTTGATTTTTGAAATTGTTCACAAAAAAACCTAATTTTTTACACTTCAAAGCTCAAGTTGAGGATGAAAATGGAGGAGTCTTCAAAAACCCAATTGGAATCAGGTAGTCCTCAAAACGAGCTATCCAACGAATATAATTTTAATATGTTTTAATTTTATTATGTATTTGTTTTTTTAGTTTTATTAAACATAGGTTTTTCATCAAAAATGAAGGTCTCCGTTCTACATGTGGAAAAATATTAGATTTTCAATAAAAAAATTTGAAAAATATGAGTGCACTAGATATTGAAGTCCTTGATCCAACACAAAAAAAAAAAGATTTTCAATATATATAAAAAAAGTTACGCGCTATATGGTCGCTATATGTCTAAATTGTAATTGGTTTGACTTCAAACTTGATTAAAGAAAAAATATTCAATAAAAAACTATCTAACCAAGTGGAAGCACTAGATATTGGAGTTACAAATCTAAATTTGAAAGAATTAGAATTTTATCCTTCATTGAAAAAAATTTATCGCTATAGGGCCACTTTTAAAAATGTTGTTTTCTAAAAAAATCAATTTTTGTGGGAGATGGAAAAAGAAGTGCAATTTGATTCCAAAAATTTTGAAAAAAATATTTTTAGAATCTACAGATAAAATGTGATGAGACTCTAGTTTTCAACATCTTCAAATTCCTCACGGTTTAGCCGCTATAGGTGCCTAAATGTGAAGATTTAGTTAAAAATAATAATTGAAGTGTCTAGTTTGGCCAAAAATTGTAAACCACTATTGTGGGATCACCCTATTGTATGTTAAATATTTCTAAGAACTTCACATCCTTATTCTTAAATGGTGTCCCATTGTCCAAAACTAAAGTGGAAGGGAGTTCGAAATGAGCAATAATGTGTTCCAATATGAAACGACATATTAAATCAGTAGTTTTTGAATGAAGGGGAATTGCTTCCACCCACTTTGTGAAATAATTTGTTGCAGTAATTATAAATGTATGTCTAACAGAGGAGGGAGGTGAAATTTTTCTGATGATGTCTAGGCCTCACACCAAAAAAGGCCAAATAGGAACTTGTGCATGAAGTTCAGAAGTAGGAGCGTGAATTAGTCTGCTATGTTCTTGACATTTGTGACATTTCTTAACATATGTAAAGTGGTCTTGTTCCATATTTCTCCAATAATATCATATAAAAATTGTAGACATCGAAAATATACAGATTGATATCGCACACTTGATCCTGATCTACTAACATCACCTCATCCTGAATTATCCCTCTATCTAACCATTTAATCGAATAGCCTTATTTGATTAAAGTCATCATAATTCCCCTTTTAATTAAATAAATCCCTTGATTTAATTAAATCATTGTCTCTGTGTAATTAGCTAGGTCATTTCATCTTCCTATCTTTATTTAATTAAATAATCCATATTATTTGATTAAATCTCTAAAGTTCATCTAATTAAATTAAATAAATCAAACATTTATCTAATTTAATCCAACATCATCCCTCTTTAGTTAAATAAATCAAAATATCTATTTATTTAAATCTAAATCATTATTCCTCTCTTTTTGATTTAAATTAATCCGAAAATCTAAGTCAAAATGGTCAAATCAACTAATCCCTAATTAAATTAGTCAAATATTGATTAATTTAATCCTAATCACTCCAATCCTCTAGATTTTGCAACTTGCACAATTAAATCATTTATTTGATTTAATAATTTTCTATTTACTTTCAAAATGGCATAAAAAAGGGAATGTTCCTCCAATTTTGAAATCTCCCCCCAAAATGACTTGTCCATCCAACAAAGCATTTAAATGTCTTACATTGTCTCTTACATGTCTCCCAATTGGAATTTAACTCATCTTTCATCCCCCCTAAACATGTCATTTCATCAAATTCAAATTTCAAACTTGGCACAATCCTCAAAACTTGCACATCCTCCATCCACTCATAGGTTGACAAGTGGTACTTTTCCATTGGCTAATTCTTAGTCCCACATTGCTCTATTTTGGGCATGCTTTCAACTTGTCAATCTATAAATAAGAGGCTAATCTCCTCATCTCATCATCCAAAAATTATGCAAAGTTACCTTGCTCAAATATCTATCAAATTTCATCCATCATCATTGAATCTTAGCTAGGTTATGCAGGTTTTTAGCTTGGAGCATTCACCATCCTTCATCAAAGTGGATCAATTATTATCAACACATCAAGCTTGCATTATAGGAGTTGGGAAAGGGCCAATTTTCACATCAAATTGACACCAATTCCCCCATAGGATCATGAGTTTGCTAGCTTAATTAGGATTTAATCTCTATTTTGTTGTTTTCATTGTGTTCTTCATTGCTTTTTTCCTAATTTGAGCTTTGTGAATGGATTTCATGGGGAATCCTTGTTCTTGCTTGCATTTGATGTTCTAATGTATTTGTTCTTATTGTTTTGCAGGTATTAGGATTGAGGTTCACACACAAATTAACTTTTTCACTAATAATCTTCCTTCAAAATGTCCTCCACAAGCACTCGAATGAGCTTCCTAGTGTGCTATAGGGATTTCAAATTGTTTAAGGAATCTAAGAAAGAGACCATAAAATGACCTCTAATAAAATACATCTACAAGAATTATATACTTAGATGCAATTTTCTGAAGGTGGGCTCTAGTATTCTTAGTTGTGGGCTCAGGAAAGGTACTAGTTTTTAGATAATCGAATATCAACACATACCATTCTTTAGAGCTTTCTATGTTGACTGCTAATATCTCATCTATTTTATGCTCAAACACTGGTTTCATAATTGTGTGGATGAAAAATGTGAAATATTTTGAAGGATTGTGAGGGGATATTAGAGAAGCTACACTTTCCATTGGGTATGTGCAGGATCATTATGGAAAAAACAGGCCCTTAACTGGCAAAAAATTCAAAAAAATCAGAGTTAGGCAACTTCACATAAAAATTTGAATAAGTTATCTATATTATTCCAAAAATATGTAAGAATAGAATTTGTAGAAAATTGAATATAGTTTCTAAACTACTAGGTTTGTTTTTTTAAAAATCTATTTGGTGAAAATTTGAAAATTTCAATGCGATGGTGCACTTAAATTTTAGGAAAAAATAAGAAGTAGGTGTCCGTCCGACCACCCTAACCACAATAAAATGATAATATTTTTTTTATAATATTTTAGATATAAGTAGAGGACTCATGCCCCGATGTGATGCATATTTTTTTGTAATTTTTTTCCAAGTAAATAATTAATTATGAATTTTTTATTACAACTTTTTAAAAAATATAAAAACTCGTATGTCTGACCACCTTAACTTGGTCAAAACTTCATGAAATTCAATTTTTATTTTTTTAATCCTATAGTGTGTGAAGCATAGAATGTGACGCATGTTTTGGATTCAAAAAATGTGATAATGTTTGAAAGGTATAGATGTTTTTCAATCAGCCTATCAATCAGGACTTTAGTCATAATTTGAATAGAAAATGAATAATAATTACTTATTAAATTCAAAGTAAAGCATAATTTATATTGGTGGAAAGGTGAGAATCTGCTTTAAAAACCCTTTTTGTTTTATAAATTTTGGGTTAAAAAATAGTCGTCAGCCACATACCCATCATATTGCCACTTTTTGGCCCATCATGATCCTGCACATACCCCATTACATCTGCATGTCTATTATCTTTTCGTGAGACGTTATCAATGGTAAGAGAATCAAGCTTCTCTAACAAAGTCATTATGATATCCTTGTATTTTGATACTTTTTCATGCTTCGCTTGATATGTTCCATTTTTTTTTTTTAATGATTAATTGCAAATCAACAAATATTTTAATGTCTCGGTCTCCCAAAGTTAAAGCGACCCATAATCCAACAATTAATGCCTCATTCTTTGCAGTATTGTTCATGCATAGGAAATTTAATCGATATGATAAGGGAATAGGTTTTCCTCTAGGCGAAGTTATTATAACTCCCGTGCCGGAGCCTATTTTGCACTTAGATCCATCAAAATAAAATTCCCATGCATTTTCATGTTCTTGAATAGTCAATAAACTCTCATTGGGAAATGCTTCTTGATTAGGTAATACTAGGGGAGAAGAAGCATAAGTAACTGGTCGGTCAAGGCTTGTCCTTTGATTTATTTTTGTGAAACAAAATTAAGGTCAAACTTAGTCAACAACATAATCCATTTAGATAAATGTCCTAATAAATCTATTTTAGAAAAAATATGTTTTAAAGGATCAAATTTCATCATCATGTGTATTTCAGAATTTAGTAAGTAATTTCTCAGTTTACTTGTAGCGAGTACAAGAGCCAAACATTGTTTTTCTATCATTGTGTATCATTTCTCATAATCAATCAAAGTGTGGATAATGCAATAAATAGGGGTATGTGCAGGATCATCATGGAAAAAATAGGCCCTTAAGTGGCAAAAAATTTAGAAAAAATCAAAGTTAGGAAACTTGACGTAAAAAATTGAATAAGTTATCTATATTATTTCAAAAATATGTAAATAGAATCTGTATAAAATTGAATGTAGTTTCTAAATTACTAGGTTTATTTTTATTTTTTAAAAATCTATTTGGTTAAAATTTGAAATTTCAATGTAGTAGTACTTAAATTTCAAGGAAAAATAAGATGTAGGTGTTTGACCACCTAATCACAATAAAATGATAATATTTTTTTTATAATATTTTAGACATAAGTAGAGGACTCATGTGAATGTGATGCATATTTTTTTGTAATTTTTTTCCGTAAATAATTAATTATGAATTTTTATTACAACTTTTAAAAAATAAAAAAATCATTATGTCTAACCACCTTAACTTGGTCAAAATTTCATGAAATTCAATTTTTATTTTTTAATCTATAGTATATGAACCATAGAATGTGATGCATGTTTTTGGATTCAAAAAAATGTGATCCGGTTGAAAGCTATAGATGTTTTTCAATCAGCCTATCAATCAACACTTTAGTCGTAATTCAAATAGAAAATGAATAATAATTATTTATTAAATTCAAAGTAAAGCATAATTTATATTGGTGGAAAGCTGATAATCTCCTTTAAAAACCTTCTTCGTTTCATCAATTTTGGGTAAGAAAAAAGTCGTCAGCCACATACCTTACAAATACTCATCATATTGCCTCTTTTTGGCCCATCATGATCCTGCACATACCCATAGGATATTCTTTACTATTTTCATCTTGTTGAGCCAACAATGCTACAAGGGCATAGGCTAATGTTGTTGTATATAGGATGAATGGTTTGTTTAACATAGTGGGTTGTAAAACAAGAGTAGTAAGATAATCTTTCCAACTCTCAAAAGCCTATTTACAATCCTCATTCCAATTAAGTTGAACTTCTCTCTTAAGGAGATGTGTGAATGGTAATGTTCGATCTACTAAGGATGCTTTGAAATTTTAGATAGCCCGAATTCTTCCTTGTAAGGTGTGTAATTAAGAGATGTTTCTAGGAGATGGCATGTTAACTATAGCATCAATTTTTTGTGTCCACCTCAATGCCTCTGTGAGATACGATAAAATGTAGAAGTTTTCCACTATCTACATCAAAGAAAAACTTTTTTGAATTCAATCTCATGTTGTATTTTCGCATTTGCTCAAATATTTTCTAAAGGAAATTTACATTGTCTTGTCTTGTTAAATATTTGGCTAGAATATCATCAACATAGTCTTCCAAAATCTTATGTATGTAAACGTGAAATATTAATGTCATAGCTCGTTGATATGTTGCTCCTGCATTTTTTAATCTAAAGGGAGTTATTACCCAAAAAAATGTTCCCCATGCTATTGTAAAAGCTATTTTCTATTGGTCTTGAGGGTTAATAAAGATTTGGTTGTATCCATAAAATCCATCTGTGAATGACAACAAAGGATATCCCCCAGTTGAGTCCACTAGATCATGCCAATATTAGGAAGGGGAAAGTCATCTTTTAAAGATGCTTTATTCAAATCATGAAAGTCCATACACATCCTAATATGATTGTCTAATTTTGCGATTGTGACAATATTTGAGATCCAAGGAGAATAATCTATAGGTCTTATAAAACTAGCTTCAAGGTTTTCAATATTGACCTTAACTAATAAGGCTATCTTAGGGTTCATTTTTTGAATGTCTAACAACCTTAGCATTTTCAGCGAGGAGTATATTGTGTGTTACAATCTTAGGATCAATTCTTGACATATCCAAATAAGTCCAAGAGAAAATTTTGGGAAAGTCATGGAGTAAAGTGGCATGGTCCTCTTGTTCTTCATTGTCAAGGCACTTTCCTATCTTAATCACATTGTCTTCATTGTTAACATCCATCTATTTGCCCACGGTATCTCCTAAAGGAAGCACATTTTGTTTCAAAAATTTAGGGTTGTATTCTTCTTTGTTCATTTCAACTTCACTACTTTCCTCTTCTTCATCTTTTTTCTTGGTACTAATCATAGCACATGCAAGCTGTTTCTTTTTAGGGGGAGTAAATGTTTTATCATAAAATCCTAGCATTTCTTTCAAGGCTTCATCGTCTTTGAAAAACTCCAATGGTTCTTCACAAGTTGTATCAATCAATTCTAGATGCTTCAAGGCCAGATTTGTTTTAGAATTACACATGATGGTGTTGATGTTTAGTGAGGATCTCTTTGTTTCTTGCTTAATTTTAGAATGGAAATATCTTAAACCACTTTTTGTTTCTTGCATATTAGGTTCACTAGGAACATAAATTCCTTGTTCTTTCTTTCCACATCCTTTTCCACTATAGGCAAGTTGTTTCATGAATTCATAGCCTTTTCCATAAAGTCTTTCCATTTCTTGTAGGTTTGGCGGTTGTTGATAATCTATCTCATCAAAGTTTGTTATATAACTTGTGTCTTCTTATAGAGTAGATGAGGTAGATGCTTGTGAGTGTTCTTCTAAATTTTGCGTTGACATCACCATTGGTTGTTTTTTCTTTTCATCTTCTTTACTTGTGATTATGTATTCTCCCATAAATGAGGGTGTAAATTCTAAAGAACCCCAATCATCATCCAATAATTTTGACACTTTTTCCATCTCTTGTTTTTCCTCTTTCATAGGTTCTATGTTTGATGTTGGAATTAATATGCTTAAAGGACTTGTTCCTTTTTCAACTTGTAAGCAACTTTCAGGCTGAGGGTCTATTTCAACTTGGTATACCCTATTGTTATAGACATACTTCATGATACAATGAAGAGTAGAAGGCACCACATGCATCTTATGAATCCAAGGTCTTCCTAAAAGAAGATTGTATGAAAGATCATGAGGGATAACATGAATAGGAGTTTGTAAGGTAGCCTTTCCAACTGTAATAGGTAAAGTAATCACACCAAGCAGTTGCTTTCCTATATTGTTGAATCCTCAAATTGATAAGGAATTAGGTTCAATTTTTTATTTTTCCATGCCCAATCTATCTAAAAGATTCACATTGCATGTACATTAATAGCTGAGCCAATATCAACAAGGGTTCTTTTTATTCCTATTCTATTGAATTTGACTATTATCATGAAGGCATCATGTTTCTTTCTTATCTCCAAGGGAGGGATCTCATGTTGGTGAAAGGTAATGTCTACATTAACTATATTCATTCCTTTAATTAGAGCCGCCACATAACTTGTATTTGTATTAGAGGGGATCACAACTTGTAAGGTTATTTGAAGCATAGTGTGATAATTGGGTAAATTTTGAATCAAATCCCATAGGGATATTTTAAATGGAGTATTCTTAAGTTGTTCAACAAGATCATACTCCTTTCCGCTATTCAAAGGAAAATGATGGACACTAGGAAATACGAAGTTGGGTAAAGGTAAAGATGTTGAGGTTGTTTTTCTTGGTTGTGGATTGTTTCTAGTGTTATATGTATGAACAATGGTATTATGAATTAATTTCTATAAAACATTATTCTTAGGTGGTCCAAGAGTGTAAACAAGTTTTTTTTGAGTTTGAGGTTTGTGTGAAGGCAGGTAAAGGATAAGTTGAGGTTGAATCACATTAACATCTCTTGGTTTTGGTTTATCATGACAACCTTTAGTGGATGAACTTTGTGAGATAAAATATTCAAGGGATTCATCTAACATGTCAAATTCATCACTACTAAAAGGTTTGAAGGTTAGTTTAACTTGGAAAAAGAGATTTGACATAGTCAAATAACTATGATTTCTCCAAGTGGTTTATCTGTTTGTAGGTGTTTTTGGTTTTGTTTTCTAATGTATGCCAAATGTTATCTAATCTAATTGAATTGTGAACTAATGCTGAAAATAAAAAGTGCAAGAATGCAATTCTATCCACAATTGCAATGAATGTAAGTTATGCTAACTCTAATGATTTAAATGTAATAGAAGCTATGCAAACTAAAACATAAATATTTTAACAACAAACAAAAGCTCATAAAGAGGAAATTTAACTCTGTAAAATGTAGTCCAAAATTTGCACTGGGGCTAAATCACCCAGATGGGCGTATGAGTCCCAATGAGGATTTTTTGCAAAATTTTCAATTTTTTTCAAGTGATTTTAATGTTGTATGATTTGTAACCTAAGTGAAAATGTAGATTTTATATAATGGGTAAAAGCACAAAGCTGTGTCACACTTTATAAAGGAAATGACCAACGCTGATCCAATTTTTAAACTTGAATCACTAAAAAGTGGCATATATGTTTTGAATTTTGAAATGATGTAAACTAGTTAAATATATATTTTTTAGTATATTTTATGTTTGTATTTTTTTTTTAAATATAAAAAATTATTTTAAACTAGTTTTTAATAAATTTAAACTATAATTTAGTTGCTGATAAAATGCTGAAAAATGAAGTTGCATGGGACATCAAACTTTTTATAGTAATTTTTTTTTTCTTTCAAATTTTTTGTGTGTATTTATAACTTGAAATTTTAGTGCATGGATATATTTTTTCCAATTTTGATAAATATATATTTTTAAATAAATATTAAAATGTCGTGAATCAAAAAACAACTGTTTTCATCAACATCAACTTTCATATTAAATATTTATCTAAAATGGAAACAAAATTATACCATCTTAAAATAGATTCTTTTATCTAGTGCATCATATTTTTTTTAAATTTTTTTAATAAGTTTTAGTATTTTTCCTTGGCATAGTAATCAACCCTATATTTTGTGCTGAAAACCTACTTTTAGTAAAAATAAAAAATAAAAAATAAAAAATAATTAAACTATTAAAATAAATATATTTTTGAAAACAACACTTATGGATCTACAAAAGGGTATTTTTATATATTTTTTAAAATTTTGTTTACATTAGCAAGAGTTATTGAAACTTCAAGTTTTTCAAATAATTTATTTTTTTGGTAAATTGGACTCAAAGTGATGCTCCATACATTTTTAGCCAACAATTTTAGTTGAAAAAATTGTGGAAGCATCTAACTTAGCTAGAATGAATCTTACTAGATCATATGTTTGACCAAAATTGATTTTTAGTTAGAAATACTTAAATTTAGTTGTGCTGATAAGTTGGCTGAAAGTGTGACACAACTTTGTGCTTTTACCCATATGAATTTCAATTATTTGAGATGCAAAAATGCAACCTATATGCACTTTGAATAATACAAAATTAGAAACCCTATGATGCCAATTAACTAATTTGCAAATCCTAATGCAATGTTAATGCAAGCAAGATCGAGGATGATGATGCACTCCAAATCAAAATTATGATGTTCTAAATGTAGGTTCACCAAAATTAAATAAAATAAAATGGAGGATATGATTTCATATGGTTTAGGACATAGAGCAAACCCACTTTCCAATTATCTCATTGAAGGAAAATCCTAGAGACCTTAATGCAAAGGAGAAAGAGATCTTGCAATAGGGTTGTCCTAGGGGCTGATTATAAACTAATGAGGGGTTCACCACCAAGCTAGGGATTGGAAAGACAAATGTAATGCAAGATGTAATGCTTAACCCTAAGTTGATACAATATTTAACTAAATGACTTAAAAATGAGTGTAAAAAATAATAAAAAGCTATAAGAAGAAATGTGTGCACCTAGAAATTTGAAGATGAATGGAATGAGCTATCTAAAATTTTGGCCTACTAGGAGTCATATGCTAGTTTGGGCGTATCAGTCCTAGATATGGGTTTCTGTTTAGGAATAGGTTTCTAGAAAAAGGGTATCTGAAACTATAAAAATATAGAAAACCACCTATAGTGGGACTCATACACCACTTCTGGCGTATCAGTCTCATTCTTCTTTTTTAGGAATTCAAAGTTCAGATATGCACTTCAACACCTAATATTTTCTCCCAAATTGATTTCCAGATCCGAATCTATGAGAAGACTTGCTAAACATATTATAGACTTGATTTCCTTATGGGGTGTTTTCCTCAGTCAAACCCCTAGTTTGGTAATTAAACTTTTATGGAAACAATGAAACTTGAACGTAAGGTGAAAATAAACCCTAACCTTAAGTGTGTCTAAGATTAGGAAATTTGAAATGCAATGCAAGCCTATTCTAATGTACAAGAATGAGGTGCATGAATGAAATATGAAGATGAATGACTCCCTTTGAGAGATCTCTAATCACCCAAATGATCCCTAAGAATTCTTGTACCTTCCTTAGGATGAATGTAGAGTGATAATGGAAAATTAAATCACTTAGGAAAAAAGTCATTAGGCTTGGTTTGATGGCTAGTTGCATCTCCCCTACCTAGAATCCATCATGATTCACCATAGACAACCATGATCAACCCTTGATAATGCTAGAACATGAATAAAAGCAAGCTTGAAGACTTGTGAAAACACTTTGATGTTGCTCCAAGACTTCAACTTTACTTGCTCTTGAAACTTAATGCTCTTGTGAAAGAATTCTTGAAGACTCTTGAATGCTTGGATCTTGAAATTTCTCTTGAAAATTGTTGCTTAGATGAAATAATGACTTATAAGCTTTCTTATATAGGAATTTTCACCTAATTTACCATTATTCATATCTCAAAAGCTGACATCAACCAAAAATTTCAATTAAAAAGTTGATTTTCTTGCTCAAGCCCTAAAAAAACCCAAATGGGACTCATACGCTAGCCCTAGCATATAGGTCCCACCTAGAGGGACTCATATGCTCAAGGTGGCGTATGAGTCCCACCCTAAATGTTTGGGGCGGATTGTTAAAATTCTAAGTGTTTTTAATGATTTTGTCAAGTTTTTAGTTGAAAAAATCCTCAAAATCTAAAATAAAGGGTCTTAGGGGCCTATTAATGATGAATTAAAGGGTAATTAATGCAAGGGTACTAAAATAGATCTAGATTAAATGAGGAATTGCACTATCTCCAAGAAGGGAGTACAATTTCTGTCATTACAATTTCATGCGTTGCTTAAATTTCAAGATTGCATTTACAAATCTCATTCTAGATTATTCTATTGCATTTCATCATGGATATGTGCTTTGGTAAACTTTGGATGTCTTTGAAATATTTAGTGGATGTGTCAAGCTGTGCTTTTGGAAACGATCCTAATGAAATTGAACTCACTCATGCTCACTCAACTCCTAATTCATGTCCTCCTCGTGATGCAGACATCATTGGAGAAGATGATGACAACATGAGAAATTTCATAGATGATTTCCTTAACAACCTTGAGACTAATGCATCCTTTTATCCTTCACTACAACAACTAAAACCTCCCATCATCCCACCACTTGAGATGTTTGGTCATCACCCTAAAATTGAAACACAAAATGAGCCTAAGTTCCCTACAATAGGTGAACCTAGTTCCTCTAGTCAAATGTAAACATTCAAAAATCCTATGTTAACAAAGTGACCAATACTCCTACCAACCTAGAAGAGACATATGTAAAAGGATTCACGATCTTAAGTAAACAAGGATGTGATACAACAAGTGAACATGATATTCATCAACTCTTAGAGAAAATACCAATTGAAGATACCAAATGGTTAGGATATCAATATCCTCCTATCGACATAAGTGTCCTCCTTCCTAAAGAACAACCCATGCCTTGTAACAATGATAGGGATGATAGGATCATATTAGGTGGGTGGGTGCATGAAGTTGGGTACCAATTTTCTGGCCACTTTTGAATTTTTTTTTAAATAACGTGCTCACATTATAATGTGCACAAGTTATTTCACGTTAAAAAAAAAGAAAAATGTGAAAGTATTTTCCTTGGAATACACACCCAAAGGCTTGGAGGGAATTCCCAACAAGGCCAGTGTTTTTGCAAATTCTACAATTTTTCACATAATCGGGTATGTGCTCACCATCAAGATTGCATCTAGTTCAATATTGAAAAAATTGAAAACATGGGTAATGTTAGGTTCTCTTAGCTATCCAATGATGTAATTTTTTTCACTTTTTGACAATGTTAACCCTTTCATCCATAATTTCTTTTGTTTGTATGTCTGTTTTTTTTCCAAAAAGTAGTGTTTGGTGTTTTTTTGTTATAAATTAACCGTTCATCAAAATTTCAAATAAATTATATTTTTAGAAACTAGACTCCATTCTACAAAATTTTAAAAAAGAAAAAAAAATCAATTTTTTTCCAAAATTTGTAGGGGGAGCACGGCCAAAATTCTGCTTTTTAGGAAGTGCCCACTTAGAAAATTAGTAAAAAATCAAATATTCATTAAAAAATTATCAGAAAAATTGTGCATTAACCAAATGATGTTAGCTAACTTCTGACTATAGAAATTTTAAAAATACTACAAAAAAGTTCACCATGCTTAGGTCGTACAAGAGTTGCTATGTTATGTTTTTCTAACAAAAATAACACCAATTTGTGTACATCCCTCTTTTTAACCCTTTAATATCAACCATTTTCAAAATAAATTAGTAGTTTAGAAAGTAGACTCAGAGAACTTTGATCCTTGTTTTTGTTCCATCTCAAAATTTTGAGTGTAACTATCCTCAATTTCACATCCAACGTCAACATTTCCTGATTTCAAAAAAAAAGTGGCCACTTAAGCCCCCTTTTTGGGAACCATCTTGGTGCACTTACCTAGGTCCTCCTTAACATATAACTCAAAAAATCAGTGAATCTAGCAAGCAACGAAGGCCTTAAAACTAAAAAACTAAAATTCCCCCATCCACCATCTGCCACTAAAATAAATTTACAAATACTTCTAAACCAAGGACTTATAACATTACCACCCATGAGAGAAAAGCCAGAACTATACCCTAAAGATACAAATATTCTACATTGTCAATACCATAGGGCTCTTGGACATAGTACTGATGACTGTCTTGCTTTGAAATAAATATTTAAAATTTTTGATATCATAGAAATAATCCCTTAAAGAATTTCCTTTCACTCCTTGCCATGTAATAGTTGTAGAATAATCATATTCTCACTATTACATGCTCTACAAATCATTTCAAAATTCAAGGAACTCTTTCTCATCACCTATCTCAATTCATTCTTGTCTTGCATGTAGTGGGGGAAAGAATTAGGTAGCCTTGTCCTAGCAGCGTATTTTTTATTGTCCCTTTGGCTAGTTTTTTGCCTTTTGTATACGATGAACATGATTGGGATGTGAATGAATTACTATAGGCTGACTCACATATGCCTTACTAGTCTTTTGCATTATTTTATTTTTCATGTTTTGTGTCTGATTACATGTGTGTAATGTGATCTCCTTCATGCTGTTCTATTTGATGTCTCTCTATCTTTGTGACATTCCTCTATTTGTATCTACATTCTTCTCTATGTTGTAAATCTTTATCTTTTCATTTGTCATGTGTTTTCCTTTTGGGGATGATGCAAGGCATCGAGAAATTTAGGTCTCTTCCATGTTGACCCAAAAGATTTTCCTTTATCTTTTTCTTTGTATCGTGTTTTCCTTTTGGGGATGACGCAAGGCGTTGAGACATTTAGGTCTTTTCCATGTTAACTCAATTTTTTTCTTTGTGTTCACTCTCTTTGTGTCATTTTTCCTGTTCCATGAGTATTTGGGGAATGATGACAGTTTTGAGCTCTCTAAAAACATTGTAGCAAAGACACATTGACCCCGAATCCATGGATCCCTCATGTCTTCAGAGTTTCATTTTGGGAAAAACCTCTCTTCGTGATGTAGCTTTATTTGGAAACATATGACTTGGAATAGGGCTTTCCGAATAAGCTTTCATGTACTCTTTATTGTTATAAATTTATCATTTGCTACTCTAAAGTAATTACTAACAACATGGTGTTTAGAAATTTATTTAATGTGGGGGCATACATTGGCATTATTATTTTTCAATTCACATTTCATTTGTGTGGTCCTCTTACTTCATGCGATGTGTATTTCACTTTGTTGTGTCATGAGGTGTGATGTCCTTCAAGAGCGTGATCTCTCTTAGCATACTATATTCCTCTTAGTGGCTTGATGTGACACACTACATCCCTTAAGTTGTGAATCTTCTATTCTTTGATTGGTCCTCTCTTGGATACATTAGGCATAATGTTACCTAAGTTAAGACCTTACATGAACTAATAAAAACTCCTTTGAATGTACTTTACCTTATTTTGTATTTACAACATGTGTTATATAGCCACACTGCATAACACATGCTTTTCTTTCCTATGGAGCCATCTTGCTTTTTCATGAGTATCAAGCATACGGAGCTTTTCTTGCCTCATGAATCTTGAATTTTATTGTTGTGTGGCACCTTATCTTGAAGTTATTGGGAGGTATAGCTTTGGTATGTTGTATGTATGGGAGCTAAACTTAAGCATGACTTTCCCATAGCTACTTGCTTGTCTGTGTGAGTGCATACCGACCATGTGTGTATGTGTCTCGCTAGGGGCTCACCTAGTGGATGACTTGAGGTTCCACTAGCCATTGTGAGCATGTTTTTGTTTGCATAGAGGAAATTGTGTTCCACTTGTAAACTTTCTTGGTAAAACAACTTATATCTAATCCACAACATGCAAGATAAACGATTGAGGCTTGATCCACCCATTTTGTTTTTGTTTTTCTTTCTCTTTGTATTTGGTAGTGTATGCTTGCGCCTTTTTATTGCTCCTTACATCATTTTCTTGTGTGTTCTTCTGTCCCTATGTTGGTTTACCATAGGATCTTGATCTTGGGGGCTTGGACAACCCTTTTGATCATTTCCATCTTATCTTACTAGCATTGGTACATTTGGACCCCTCTTGATGCGAGTTTGTCTACTTTAGTGTGAGTTTGAACCAAGTTCCCCCTATCACTAAAGTGGGGGGAGAATGTAGTGTAGGAAAATGTATTTGTTTACATTTTCACTCTTTTTTTGGCCCTCCCTACTAAAATTGGGCTTCTTTATTCCTTATTTTGAATCCACAAGCCTTAATTAATGCATTTATATGAGGATAATCCTAACATATATCAACTGAACAATCATAAATTAATGATTTTGGATTGAATTGCTCAGATAATTTAGTGATCTGGGACTCATACACCATCTTGGGCGTATGGGTCCCACCTAGGTTTCATGGCCTAGATCTGAATTTGGCATTAAACTAAGCATTTACTGAAAAGTGTCCCAAGCTTAGCCTAATGGGACTCATATGCCCCAACTAGCGTGTGAGTCCCGCTTAGCTTAGACCTAATTTAAATTCAAATTCTTGGCATGATTTTATTCTCCTAGATCTGATGTCGGCTTGTAGTGTTGTGATTTTGAGAAATTTGGCATAAACAAGTATAAATACAAGGTCTTTTCACATATTTTCACCTAGCAAGTTTACATGTCATCTAGCACCTTTTGAGATTAATAATTCTAGCATTCAAGAGTGATTATCAAGCATTTTGGAGTATTATTCAAGTATCAAGCATCATTTCAAAGTCATCATGCATCATTTTTGTTTTTGAGCTAACATTTATGAAGTAGGGTTTTATGATTCAAGCAAACATTCAAGTTAAGATACATATCCTTCAATCAAGAGTCAAGATCCACATTCATGCTAGCAATTACATAAAAGATTGTAGCCTTTTTGTTCAAGGGTTTGGTGAGTTGCAACATTGCATATTTTTTCATTCATCATTCCTTCAATTCATTTGATTTCATTTCAAGGTTTGATTACTCAAAATGAGGTTTGACCAAGGCAAACCCCTATCCACTAAAAAAATAAAATTTCCCCTCTTTGCTGTGTTATTTTCATATTTAGGTTGAAGATTCATTGAATACCAAGATCAAAGAAAAGTTGCTAAGTTACATGTCAAAGTTGTCACCTTGCTTGCAAGATCACAAAAGTCATCTACAAGGAAGAATTTAGTGTTTTAGAACTAGAGATTTGACAGGTGGGAAGCTACATGAAAGCGTTATAGGATGTCATAGTTTTGGAGCAACCCTAATACTAGGAATAAATCACCACTTGTGGCGGATGAGTCCTAGTAACACTTATTTTGAGACTTTTTTTTATAGATCCCGATTCAATAGTTCTAGATTTCAGTTTTGGCTTGAAACCCTAAACTAGGACTAAATCACCCCTATTGGTGTATGATTCCCAGTGTGCATAAAAAAGTAGCACTTCTAGGATTTGAGACCTTCATTCAAGCCTCTACAACTTTCAGGTACACTTCTATACTTTTCTAGTTTATTGTTCTGATTTGAGTTCATTTCTAGGTCATTTGTTCAAGTCTTGCATTTGATTTACATTTCTGATCTTTCCAAGCCCTAGCTTGATGGTGAATCCCTGTTTAACCTTTAATCAAACCCTAGGAAACCTTATTGCAGATCTCTCTTCCTCATTCCATCCTTGGATTAAGATCTCTAGGGTTTCCTTGTCTAAAACTTATAGAAAATTGGTTATCCTATCTCTCAAAAGATTAGAGAGAACACCACATTTTCTAGGTTTTAGGTCCAAATTTGTAAAGGTTCTATTGATGATGTTTTCTGCATAGCAACAACTCAGACATAATATAATATAATATCTCACTTGAAAGGTAAATATCTATCAGAAAGCTTCAAGAAATAACCCCAAGGTCTCTAATGTTAGGTCTTGACAATGCATAAACAACTCAGTGATAAATGTGAAAATGCTGGTAATCACAATGGGACCTTACTACAAGCAAAATACTGAATCTCAATTTATCAGATCTAACAATATGATGATACTTCAATCCTAAATTTAATCCAATAATCAAAGAAATAACAAAATATAAGGGTTTCAAAGAGATTTCTAAACTTAATATTAAACCTAAGATTAATAATGCCAATGATCAACACTCAAAATGGACCAATCCCCCAAAAATAATTTCTACTTGACCCAAATGGATCTACAATCTTATAGAAATAGTGCAATTTTCTAAGGTGTTAAGATTTTCAAATCATGAACATTCATTTAAACAACCCTATCACAATTGAAATGAATAAACCCTCACAATTGAACTAAGCACAATGAATATAAAGGTCCAGGCTAACTTTGCAAAGAAACTAACAATTAGTTGGTTGCGAAAAGTATGGACCAGGGATTGCTGCAACACTTCAAGTATCAAACTATAAACATCATTGAATCAAATCTAATATAAATATTAACCTCCTCAAAGAAATTATAAAGATAGAATAACAAGAACCATGCAAGATAAGAAGAACACAAGTATGGCACCAAATCACAATGTCATTACTTGCATCAAATTATCCACTGTAGCAACAATTCCAACTTTCTATTACAATATTTTCTTGAGAACAACTACTTGCTAACTCTTGCTCTACTTAATTTTCTCTAACTATCTCTCTATTTGTCTATGTCTAAAACTTCTTAACCCTTACAAAAGAGGAAAAATGCCATATTTATAGAACCCCCAAAACATGTTGGCCTAGATAGGGTTTTACAATAATAATTAGGCACAACAAGTCGGCCAAGAGAAATTTAAAATAAAATAAAATATGCATTAAATACATGAACTTCATCCAGGTCGGCCTGGGATTTCCAATGCAGCTCGGACCAATACATGGCAAAATAATAGGGAAGCACAAATTGCGATGTAGGCAATCATTAACTATCTTCCCATTTGTCCTTATTCCGATCCAACATCTCATGAACCTTCAAAAGAACCCTATCCAAGTCAGCCACATGTGGTAAAGGAAAAACCCTAAGTCACCTTTCAATTGATGCAATATCTTCCCTTGACCATTTCACTGACTTATCCCAATCCACCTTATATGTTAAGTACTTATCAATGACAATAATGTAGGTGGATGCATCATCCAACTGGTGCTTAGAAATGAAATCATCATTAATTGGGGCATAAACATCATGCCACCACTTCCTCAACTGTTCTAAACTCAAATATTTGGGGGAAATCTTCCTTCTCCCTATCATAATCTCAAAGAAAGCAATGGATCCATTGTAAACATTAGCTAAGGTATGATCAATCCGCCTCCTCTATTTGTAGATCTTCTTCAAAACCTTCTTCTTGATTTGCAATGCCTCAAACCATTCCAAAGGTTCAGCAGCTCCGGAGGAAGGAAGAATTTTATCATTTACTAACTTATCCAGGCTGGTGTACTCCATGATAGTTCTGGTTTTCTACAGTAGGAGATCTATATCTTATTTATCCTGAGCCAACACCTCCTTCAACTAATCAACTGCCCTTACAAAATCCTTCCCAGTTAACAAAATATCCTTGATAGCTTGATTACCCTTGGTTCACACCCCTTGTAGCCAATTTGCAGTGGCAAGAGTGGAAGCCTTCATCTTTTCCAGTTCAGTGATAGTCTCCTGAGGAAAAGGATTCACAGTAGAAACCAAGGGGTTGATTGACTGCAAGGTCCTCATTAGATCCTCCAAACATTTTTTGAGATTCTCATTTTCCTTCTTTAGCTCCTGTTTAGTCTTTAGTTCCTTCCTTAATCTACCCAAGACGACTGCACTTGAGCCCTGATAATCTTCAATATCCTGCTCAACGGATGTAGGCCCTAAATTGAAGGTCTGAACATTATAATCCTTTCCAGCTACATCATCTCTATTTTTATCCGGGGCAAGGGTTGCAATGTGAACAACTCTATTGCTGGCCTCATCTTTATCAATCCTTGAGATTACCCTAGCCTTCTTCTTACCTTTGCATTTTCCAATCTTGGCTAGCAGCTCATCCCAATTGGGTGGAGTATCTTCCACTATAACTTGTTTTCTCCTTATTTCTTTGTCCAACCACTCAGGCATAGTGGATTCTAACTGCACCTTACCCTGTTTCTCCTCTTCTTGTTGACCTTTAGGCACCTCTTCACAAAAATTATGTTTCTTAAGAGTCTCATCTATCTTTCCCTCCTTTTCTTCAGCATGTTCTTCTTCATGTACAGGTAATGTAACCTTCACTGCTTCTTCTTCTATTGGAGGTGATTTAACCTCTTCGGTTCCAACAGGTGACTTTGCATAAGCTACCAAAGGATATTTCATTACCTTATCAATTTTTGCCTGTGCACCATAAATATCTCCCTCATGAAATTCCTCTCCTTCAGTATCTGGATTTTCCTCAATGTTTTCCAACTCACCTAGTTTGCTTTGAGCTTCATGGGCGGAAGGAATATCATCATGTTGCTCCTCATGAGAAATAACTAGAGGAAGGTCTGTTATAGGCACACTATCCTTGGGAGGAGTCTTAAACCTCCTTGTGTACACCTGTACCTTCTCTTCTAAGCTTTCCACATTTACCACCAGTGGGGTAACTTCTTCCTCCCCCACCTTGGAGCTTTCCTTCTCTAACAATTTTATGACTCTTCTCCTTTTGGGCACAGGAACATCAACCTGAGGACCTTGCTTCTCCATTTCTTTTTGTTCAAACTTCTTAGTCCTTGTCCTCTTATTAGCCTTTGGCTTTCTCTATTTTCCTTCCCCTTGGGCTTCCTCCTCTTGAACACCTTTTATCTTGATCTTGAAAGGGGAATCCAACTTACCTTTGCCCTTAGGGTCTTGCTCAGTTGATTCTTTAGAAGTGGAGTGAGGATCTAAATCTCCCATTAGCTCATAGGTGCATTGCACACCTTCATTTTCCAACTCCCATAGCTTATGCTTTATCCACATCTTGGTAAATTTGATAACTGGATCCATTAATTGTTTTAATTCTATTTTTTCCCCTTCTAACCAATCCACATCACCAATTGGTCTATCCTTCACAGCCTCATACGCATGATCCTGGATTAGGTTTCCATCATCTTCAAGTTGATCAGGCACTGCCTTCACATTGTATAAACATACCGATTCAACTGAAAGGCGAGAAAACTTCTTCTTTCTGACCTCAAATTCATCATTGCAGTTGGCCTAGTAGTCCTCAAAATCAACCTTATGGATATATTCTCTACTGGCCTTCTTTTGGGCTTCTCCTGTGATATCAAACCTGGACCTCTTGGAATGGAAAGACAAGCCAAGAGTACTCATCTCTTCCTTTGAATCAAGGGCAGAACCATTGGAAGGACAAGCCTCCACAGTGCCAATCCTTAATGGGAAGTCTCCACCAAAACTAGTTTTATGTTTGTCTCCTTTAATAGTGGCATCAAAGTCATAGATCTTCATGGTTACTTCCAAAAGTATGATATGATCAGTAGGATACCTTGGAAGTCTATAAGGATCCCTTTGGTAGCCATCAACCTAGATATATGAGAAGGTTGGAAATTAAATAAACCAAGCCCCATATTTCTTGATGAGCTCCTTGGCCTGGTCTGAAATCCTTACATGTTCTGCTCCCTGAAGCAATCTGGTGATGGGCATGGTGAATGCATCATTCACCCTCCTATCGTTCGAGCTCCCCAAATGCAACTGAGGGAAAAACTCATAAATAATATCCTATCCAAAGATTCCCTTTGTACTCAATCCTCTATATGGGTGAAATCTGGAAAGTGCATACATCAAATATGAATTCATTGTGAAGGTCTTGGTCTGCAACACATTGGATAGCTGCTCATGGATCACTCTACTAATCACACCAACCTAATGATAGTCAATCAGTTCCTATTCCATCCTTACAATAGCATGGCATGTCCAATTCTCAAATACACCTGCATTCCGCAATCCAACCACCCTGCTGAGCAATGTGATGGCATCGTAGTAATATTCCTTCTTGAATTTTGCCCTGAACAGCTATTTAGGCAACTTGGAATAATGAGACTTTGGCTTCTCCATCTAGGAATTAACGAGCTATTGAGATTTAATAGTCTGTTCTTCATAGAACCCCTTAGCTGCCTCCATGTTAAATGCCACCACATGAGACCTATTCAGCATATCAAAAGTTTGTGCAATGGAAACAGGGTTGAGATTTTCCACCACTCTCCCTTGTGGACTAATAATCCTCTATGTATCTTGGTCATAGTGTCTTGCACATTTGAGGATAAGCTCATAGCACTGGACTGTGGAAGGAAAACCTGCTACATGTGACAAACCCGATTCCTTCATTCTTCTAGCCACCAAAGGAAGATCCTTAGCTACCATTCTTTCTTTAAACTCTTCGTAATCCCACAATCTGACATTTGTATCAGTCACCTCAGACCAGACTGATGTGATTTTACTCTCAGGGATTTTACTCTTGATGTCCATCTTAATCTTCTCTGCTTCAGACATGGAAGACCCAGTCACTGCCTTGCTAGACTCAACCTACACTCAACAATGAAATCATAGTAAAAAACACAGGAAGGCAATGTTAATCCATCAAAACACCATTATAATGAACCTCATACAATCAGGGTGTTATTAAATCTCATAAATGATCATAACAAATTTTGGGTTTTAGGACCATCCGCAGAATCTGAGCCGGAGAGGAATTTTGAGAAATTCTAAACCAGATGGATTCTGGTAGAATATTCATGAAACACCCACTAACAATTAAGTCCAATCATTATCACTCAATAAACCACACATGAAATGATAAGATAGCATGGATTAATCATAAAATGCATCATAAATCATTAATAAATCCAACTATTCCATACTCTATCATATTTCATCAGGTTTCAGGAAAATCCATCGAAGACAAATTTCTGCGAAGGGGAAGACATTTCACAAACTTCAAAAAATCAAGGTGACACAGGACTTCGGGAAAATCCAGAGTCGATGGAAATTCGTGGATAAGTAAAACCTCGAAAGCATGCAGATTCTGGGAAAACAGAGGGAATCGAGAAAATGAAGGAGATTGGGAAAATCTAGGGTCAACGAAAATCCGCGGAATATATGAAACTCCAAAAACGATAGTGAATTCTGGAAAAATGGAGGAGATTGGGAAAATCCACTAAGGACGAATAATCCCGAGGTGATCGTGAAACCCGAACATCGACGTTAAATCATGATTTCGCCCAAAACACTAGATTAATCATGAATTTCAAAGATTTAAGCATAAGGCAAGTTTAATATTAGCCTTCTATGGATTTCTTTAGTATTCTAAGCCAGTTTTAGGGTGGAACAAGATGAAGTGGGGATGCCCTAAGTTTCAAACCCTATACATCCACCATTAAAGCACATGCAAGCTTAGAATTAAATACTTCAACTACTAATTCTCGACTAGGGGATTACTAACAACTCTCAAGCAAGATGTACATCAAAATGAAAATAGACAAAGGAGCTCAAAACTCACTTGGGAGATGACAAATATAGATTTGCTGGACAACCCTAGCATGAAATGATCAAATACGTAGGAATTTGAAACCAAAAGTTCTTATAACACCAAATCCTTATCCACAATCATCAATTAAAAGCAAGGTAGTCGAAAACATACCATTATGAAGCAGGAACTGATCTTAGAATCAACAAATGCGAAATTAATGGTGTCCACAAAGAACAGCAGTGGGAATACACAAGAAATTTCCACCCAAATCCACAATTCACAAACTTCATGCCCCAAATCCAAATCCAACACCTCTAAGAATGCACTCCTTAGCTCAATCAACATCAAACAAGAAGCATAATAGCACAAACATCAATTAAAAGCAAGGCAGTCGAAAACATACCATTATGAAGCAGGAACTGATCTTAGAATCAACAAATGCAAAATTAATTGTATCCACAAAGAACTGCAATGGGAACACACAAGAAATCGCCACCCAAATCCATAATTCACAAAATTCACACCCAAAATCCAAATCTAGCACCTCTAAGAATGCACTCCTCAGCTCAATCAACAGCAAACAAGAAGCATAATAGCTCAAATGACCTCAAAGAGTGGTTAAATACATCATTTTCCAAGGGTACAGATGACATTAATGCCGATCAACAAGATAGTCTGGCGAATCTGGAAACTTGACGATAGGATGAAATCCAGAAAAATCTGGACCATGCAGAATTCCGCAAAGGTTGAAAATATTCAAACCATAGTGTCCAGCCATAGTCCAAGCAGGATCTGGGAAAATCTGGAAGGGGTGGAAAGTCCTGAACTTCAGCGAAAACCCAAACTTAGCTCAAAATTAAAGATCTTCAATGAATAACTTAGGGGGATCACTTAGGAAATCAAAATAAACATTTTAGCACATCCAAAGTAAGATAAAACCTCAAAATGAAAGGGGCCAAGACACTAGAACCAAAGTGAAAGAGGGTCCCTACTTTCAGCGGGGTGTGTGTGTGAAAACTGGACAACAGGTTCAAATTTGGAAACAAACATATTTATAGAAATGCATAAAATCCCCACTTTACTATTTGTAATACACAATTATACATATAATTTCTATATTTTTGAAGTAATGCAAGTTACTCAAAAATAAATTTTAATATTGTAAACTACAATAATTAATTAAACCCATGGGGGATGACCTTGTAGTGCAATGGTAAGTTGCAAGCAACAACTTCAATACTGTCAAGTGTTCAAATCCCACTAGTAGACGGTGGGATGAACTATCGTTGGCCTAAGGATGAAGGATGGAGAATGTTGGTCAATGCATAGAAGACAGTGGAAGATTTTTGTAGGGCTGGCAATGATCGACCCATGGGGAGGTGTGGATAAATGATAGATGGATATGGAAAGCGCTACTACAGGGTCAACGAAGGGAGTTCGGTGGTTGTGGAGGAGGGAAAAGTGATCAATGGTGGGAGTGTTAGTGACAGTGGCAGTGATAGGAGGTAGAGAGGAGTAAGGAGGAGAGGAGATGGAGAAGAGGAGGAGAGGAGTGGAGATAAAAGGAGATAGAGGAGAAGATTGGAGAGGAGAAGGAGAGGAGAAGATGGAGGAGAAGTGATGGGGATGAGGTCCCTCGAATGTGGCCTCATTGGTTCATAGCTCCGGCCAAAAAGCATTCCACTAGTTCATAGCTCTAGTAAAAAAAGTGCCTCAGCTTTGACTAAGAATTATGAATAAAAAAATTTAATTGAACCCACTTAAGAAAATATAAAAAAATGATTTTCTTAATCTTTTGAAATGAAAAAGACAATGCAAATATTTACATTTTTATCGCTTTCAACAAAATATGCATGCATAAATGATAAAATCAACACTTTTAGATTGCATCTAGACTTTAAAATGACCTTATTTAGATTGTAGAAGTTTTTAAAAGTGTAACAAGCATTGGGTTCACCAAAATGTGATGTGGGAAAAAATGATCTAGGGTCTAAATCACACCTTCTCCTACATCGCAATAGAAGGAGAAAAAATGATCACAAATACCCACTTGGCTGCTGACCGCTATGGAAGAGTCAAAATGGTGGATCAGGGTTTTGGTTATTTCTTTGGGTCTTGTGGGATTGATTATGAATTAACTTGATTTGGTGATGCAAATGTGTACCTAGGTTAATTATGCAAATACAACAAACTATTATGATTTAAGGGAAGCATAGAACAAAAACATGGAAAAGGATCATAGGACATCAAAGTGCAGAGATAGAGGAACTTGGAATATATATCTAAGCTCAAACTAGTTGGATAGGGGTGTTGGCACTCTAGACCTAGAAATGTAGACCTTAAAAATAAGAAATTAGATCTTAGTTGGTCATTCTTTGTAGGTTCTTCCTTTTTGGACTTAGTTTTAGAACTTCGTTTGTTGAGTATTAATTCCACTTTCTCTAATTTTTTGACATGTGATTCTTGAATATTTGATCTTGCAATAAGGTCTTCAATCCTTTCCCAAATTTGCTTCACATTTATTAGCTGCACACAAAAGAGGAGAGAAAGGGTTGTGTTATATAGGGGTTTGCCTAAGTCAAACCTTGTTTTGGTGTTTCCACCTCCATAACAACTATGATGATATAAAAAAGTTCTTAGCCTAGGTTGGACAGAGGAAAATGGATAAAAGAAAGATAAATTGACAAGTTTTGCAACTTACCACTTAGATCTATTTTCCTTGATGAAATGAAGTCATTGTACTCATCACATTCAAGGAGAGTTGGATGCTTTATTTGAAGTCTTGCATGTGTTAGTGCTCACAAAATAAATAAACATGAAACATGAATACACTCACATGAAAACTTGATGCATTGCTAACATGAATCTTGACTGATAATATGTGCTATAAAATCTAAAAATTCTACTCTTGTCTGGTTTCTAGGATGCTCAAGTGATATTCAAATTTCCTTGTTATTTCAAATGGTGAAAAATATTTGTATTTATATGCATTTCTTTAATTCTTGCTAAATTAATTATCAAAAGTTGACATGAATTTATATTTATAAATGTTAAAATGATGATAATGACATATTTAAATTGGGGCCAAAATGGGTTGGACAGGGGTGCTAGTGCCCTAGTCTGCACTATTTTGGGTCTTTAAGTGTTGTTAAATAATATAGAATCATAATTCCCAATTTAATTTTGATTTTCTAAACACGATAATTAAATGAGCAATTTAATAGTGTAAATGGGTCCAAGCACATAAGGGGAAGCTAAACCTAGTGTAAAATTATCAAGGGTGATAATTTACAACACTATAGTTAGTGTAGGAATAGCTTAAGTTTAGCTTTGTTTCTTAGGTTGTGCTTCATTGACTATTCTACTGATTAGAGCATACAAACATGTAATTTGGATTAAGGATTTATTTTTTCCATGTTCCTAGCTAATTTCTATGGAAGGAAAATAACTAACTATTATTTTAAGACATTAATCAATCACATTAGACCCTTATTTAATAGTGGGACATTAGTAATTTGGTTATCTTAGTGTGCCAAGACTTTGTAATTCTAAACCTTAGGGAGATCTCATTCTCCTTTCAAGAAGGAGGTATCTCCTAATTCCTCTTGATGTTGGCAGGTTATTTTATTGGATAAAAGGTGGAAATAGAAGGTACCCCATCTTAACCACACCATTAGACTATCCAACATGTGTGTTCAATTCTTTGAATTTCATATAAGCTATGGTAGGAACACTTGGTTGACCTATGAATTTTATGTGGTGCCACACAAACTTTGAATTCTTTGAAATTATTGTACAAGTTAGAGTTTTTTGGATTGTAGTATAAATCTCTATGTGAAATTTTATTTATCACATATCTCTATGCCATGTTATTTTATTTATGTAATTATGTAAATGCATAAAGTTGAGAGTGGAAATGGAGGAGGTGGGCATCAAAATTCCTTGGTGAAATTAGATATTTGCTCAAGCTAAACCAAATATCCTATTATATTTAGAGACTCAAATGACACTAGATATCAAGTTATACCAAATATTTGAATTGACTAGATATGTTGTCATGATAGACCAATATCTGGTAGTAATAGACTAAATATCTAATCTTGAAAAATTTTTAAATTTGAGTTTCCTTCCACTATCAACTTTGGTGTTAGGTTTAGGTTTCCAAACCTTGGGCTTGTATTTCCATATACAAACATGAGGAATCTATTGAAAAATTCCACTTTGATTAATATAGTTAAAAAATTTGCATTGGTTATTTTTGAATGAAAATGGATTTTGTAGAAGTGGGTGTCTATTTTTCAAGTATTTTTAATTCAACTTTTAACCTAGTTAAAAAATCATTTATAGTTTTTAAACACCATGTTTTACGAATTTGAAAAGGTATATTGGTTTGTTCTTTTAATAAATTTTGATTAACAAATCTAATTTTTTAAAATTATATGAGCCCAATATTGACATCATTCTCTACATATTTAAAAAATTTATAATGTTACAATTATTTTTGATCAAGTTATAATGATCATACAAAAGGGGTTCTAGTTTTCTTCATATATTGTATTAAATAATTAACAATTTTTTTAAAAAAGTATCCACATCATACCTTGCTTTGAGTTTGACACTTTCACCAAATAATTTTAAAAGCACATGACATTTACCATTCCTCAAGGCATCAATAAATATCAAATTGTTTTTAAATTCATCAAAATGGAAAAAAATTCACTTTTGTACATCTTTTAAATGTGATCAACTTTGATCATCTAGGTATTATATTGAATTACATATTTGAAAAATAGAAACACATGCTACATTAATCCTCTTACACCATTTTCATATTGTATCTATAAAAGCTTTCAATTGTTACCCCAATACAACTCACTTTTTTAGAGATGAAAATTAGCCACTTTAGGTTGTTTTCAACCATCATTAGCTTGTACTCCCCCAAACCTTTGTACCAAATCCCCAATATTGAATGATTATGAGTTCTATTTAAAGATGATTTGTGGCTAACTTGTCTAGTTGTCAATTCATGATTAGTTTGATGAAAATTTTATTGTTATAAATCTATTAAGTTTGACAAGAAGCTAAAATGACATATTTTTGAGTGCTACTTTGATTCTATAAAGAAATAAATACAAATGTAATCTTGACATTTTGGAAAATTTGATAGATCATGTTTTAGTTATTTGGAGAAGGAAAACAATAAGTGTGATTGGTTATGCATCGTGACTTAGTTTTGAAGAATAGAGGATTTTTAACTTTTTGGGAGCTCAAGGGTTGGTACTCTAAGAATAGAATGAGCTAGTAATTATGGTTAGGATTCTCAGGTAGATTGTAACAAAAATAGTCTCTTTGTAGGTTGACTATTATTTTATGTTGGGTATATAATGCTATAAGTTATGTTATTTTTAATTTGAGTTCCTATATAAAATGTTCTACAATCAATGAAGCATTCTATTTCTTGCATCTACATTTTTATCTTCCTTTGATTCTATTAGGATTCTATGTTTCCATCACTTGTGTTTTTTGATCTCTTACAGTGTTCCACCACTTGTAGATTTAGAGATTCTTTAAATATATCCTTTGCCAACTTCCTAAATATTTCTTATACTTCATTCATATCTCTAGCCATGTTTCTTTATGCTCCACTCTATAATATCCATTTAAGGCTTAAATTGGTTGAAATCTCTACCACACTCAACCTAGTGATGGTCATTACCTAGAAATCTCATTTTCCAATTAAAAATTCAAAAAGATCAGGCAATTCTAACTTGGTTTAATACCACACTATCCATAAAATATGGGAGATATTATCCAAAAAATCATTAACAATGGATCTCTTTCTTACATCCCTTCTCAAATATCTCAAATTGGCTATTAATGTGAGATTACCAACTATATAATAAATTTATTTCTCTCAAAATATTAAATGGAACTTGTAAACACACACATAAAACACTAATAACATGAAAAAAAGTGCAAGAAAATGACCAACACAACACAATTTTTCTAGAGAAACCTTGAAAGGGGAAGAGTTCCAAGAAGATTGAGTTGTTTACTCCTCAATCCACTAAAATCGACTCAATTGTACACTATATTAAGCTTTTTGTGCCAACACAGACCCTTCAATGTGATAATTGAGCTTAAAAATTGGGGCTTCCAAAAACCTTGTAATATAGTCATAAACTCTACACAATGAACATGAAAGGAGGATTACCAAAAGAGCTAATCCTTCTACAAGCTATAACATAGTCTCACATAGCCTTTCCTAGTCTTTAGTGGTCCTGAAAGGCATTTTTCCATGCTTGGAAGGAAAAAAAATGTCAAACTTTTCAAATACCAATCTCTATCCTAATAGTGAAAATTTTGTCTCTTGTAATAAGGAAGAAATTTTGAAAATGTTGTGATCAAGATGAATTCAACACAATGATTTCATTTTCATTGCAATCAAATTTCTTTCCTTGCCTATAGAAATTGATGAATTTGTCATAGTAGAGAAGCCACTATTTTCTCTTGCTTATTCTATTGTCCTAACATCTCTAGAATGCTTCAAATCATCCTAAGGCCTCATTTATAAGTATTCTAACTTCTAAAAGTGATAGTCACCAATGGTGTGGCTCTAATAAAAGTTCTTTGATTAGAAACACATCCAATTATTCTTACAATTGTAAAAAAACAACTCATGATATATCAAATAACAAAGAGATCATTTTAACACATTTTTTTAATATGTAAAATAAGTTTTAATTTTATTTAAAGTGACGAGACTAAGAAATTAATGTTTGTTGAACATTAAAAAAAAAATGTCTTTATTTATATTTAAAAGACTTATAATAATGATAAAAATAAAAGTTTTTAATTATTAGTATAGATTACATATTCATGCTACTATTATAGATACAAAATTCACTATTCATCTATGGATTACAATCCTCTTATCTCATTTTTTAGTAAGGATTGAGGATAACTTTAAAAGACTCAACTTCTCATTTATATGAGTATTCTTCTCGACATATTAAACAATGTCTATCTGACATTGAATACACATTTCACCAAATTTAAAATTATATTATATTCTAAATTTCAATTAATAAATAAATATGATGAAATGTGCATCCAAAATGTTGGATAGAAATGAAGAATCGGGTCCCGTGTTGGAGGAGAAACATAAACAATAAAACACATTGATATGACCGACGAGAAGTGGCTATTATTGGCCTTCATAATCTACATTTTCTGCTAATAAGATTTTTATAGTCGACGAGAGACTCAGATTGCAGGAATAAGCACAATTTAATTCCTCATCCAGAGGAGAAATCGACATGGTAAACAGGGCTTTTATCAGGATAAAACAGTCCAAAATGGCGTTCCGTCTCTTGGCCGTACTTCAAGTTCTCATTGAAAAGGCCAAATATGTATGCATCGATTTGCCTTTCTGATCTCCTGGGCGTTCCTTCCTTGGACAACACATGTCTAATTAGATTGTTGTTGTAAATCCTGGCATTGTCCATGTTAGCGGCTTCTTCAGTTCCCCCTGACTCCGATGGCCACCCGCTCTCAGTTACCATTATCTCTATATTCAGATATCCCATTCTCTCCATGGCTGCAATCAAAGAATCGACCATTGCGTCGAACAAATTTTTATACAGAAGACCTCCGTCGTTCACTACAGCAGTGGATGACCTAAACAATGCGTAATCTGATGATATCTGGGCCTTGTTGTCCACGTAGCTGAAGTATGGATACACATTTGCCATGAAAGGAGAGTCGTTTTCTGCCAGGATGTCGAGTATAGATTTCATGATATCCTTAACGTCGGCACGAAATTCTCCCAGTGAAGGAGGATAAGAATTCCCCAGCACAGAAGATGCATGTGTTGTGGAAACTTTTATATTGTTCTGCAGATTGGCAGCCTGTATTGCAGCTTGAATTTTTTGCATGGCTTCGACAAGATAGGGAATATATTGTGGGTGTGCAAGGACTTCGTTTCCCACAGCAATGTATTTGATGTTGGTGGAGGGATAGAATGGGGTAATGTTGTCCTTCACCCACCCGCTTGCTGCAGCTTCGTCACCTGCTATTTTTTGAAGCTCATCGTTGCCCACTCCCACAATAACTTCAATGCCTGTGTTTGCCAAGGCTTTCAGAGCTATCTGATGTGCCTGAAAAATCCTCACTTTTCCAATGTTGTACAACTGCAGTAGATTTACCACCTCATCTGGAGGTGGAAGATTGTCGGCTACCATTCCATAGCACACCCCAACTGCAAAAAAGAAAAATAGATTCATTTATTTAATGGTGATAAGCGAATCAACGATGGTAAGATATGGATCTATGAAGATTGGGTCAAAAGTACTCAGTTTAATCCTGATGATAAAGTAGAGAGGTCCAAAAATGTCAAAACTCACTTCAAATATACAGTTGGATTCAGAATAACATTGTAATTTGATGCACTGTTAAAAAAGCACTTAGATTCTTGTTATTTTTAGATTAGGTTATATAAATATTTTTCATCTTAACATTTCGGATCATATTTTATAATGAATTGTAAAAATGTAAGAAATCATAAAAATTTAAATAATCATATACTGTAAAAATTTCATAGCTTCGATGAATGTCTTTTTTCCCAATATAATTACCTCTGGACGCCATGGTCTTGGATGTTTGCCAATAACTTCGTAGGTCACTCTTGTTTTATTCACTCAAGGATTTTACTTGATAATAAGGTGCTCAGAGAGTCTTGTTATATACTGTGCAGACCAATCCGGATAAGTGTGTGCTGTGTAGTTGCGTAATTGTTTCACTTGCTACATAAACAGATAGTCCAGTCGGTTGGCCAATCTAATCTAGTACGCCTAAAATTTTAGGTTTGATGTCATGATGGATAAAAATTGGATGCAATAGGTTTAGCACCATTCTCATCAACTCCAGTGTTTTCAAGTTCGTAAATGGAAAATTTGAGGATAGGCTTTCGCATTTTCTTTGATACTAAGTCACGTTAAACCCTGCAAGGATTTTGAGTGTTTAACTTAACCACTTAGCCCCCAGTTAGTGCAGCTGTCATGCTTCGATTTGAAGCGAACGTATGCAAGAATGGAACCGACGTTGATCAGGAATTTTTTAATGCCAAAGGGACTGCGGGCACAATGTGCATTGAAGGAGATTTTGTTGAGTGTTAAAAATTGAGCATTGAGTACTGATTTTTTAAGTTATTAGTCGATAGGCTATTTGTTTGAAGTTTTCATTGGAATTTTTGTTAGCTCAATCGTGAATTGGATTTGCTGGCACCAGAGATGTTTCGGCCGACGGCGACTTGACCGGGTTTTTTTATGGCGAGGTGGAGCTTCGTAATTATGTGGGTTGGCAGTGGTGGAGTTGGTGGCCTCGATACATGAACGCTGAATGGTAAGTGTTTTCTCATGCGAGGGTTAATGCATCCTATCATCGTTGTACAATGGTAGTGGACGAAGTAAATGCAATATTCAATGTTGCAGTGTGAGAAAGTATACTTTGATTAAGTTGTATTGTCGAAAGAGCCATTGTGGTGTTGGTTTAATAGCAGACTATTGTTAAAATCTTCACCTTCAACTCCGTTTTTTAGTAGATTGGAGGGTTTTAAAACTGTTGTGTTGTGAAATTTGTAAGTCGTTTTACATGGATATTTTGCATAAATGATTAATTTATTGTTCATGTCTTTCGTTCTCTACTTATTGTTCCTTTTGATAGTAGGTTGGAGGGTTTTAACACTGATGTGCTGTGAAATGTGCGAGAAAGTATATTTGCATTTTTGAAAGAGCCATTGTGGTGTTGGTTTGATAGTAGACTATTGTAAAAATCATCGCCTTTGGCTCCGTTTTATAGCATCCTTGAGGGTTTTAAGATTGTTGTGCTCCGACATCTGTAAGTTGTTTTACATGGGTATTTTGCATAAATGATTAATTTATTGTTCAAGTCTTTCACTCTCTGCTTATTGTTCCTTGTTATATGTTTGTATCTTTTCTGTTATACCCATTTTGGAGACTTCAAAGAGATTATGGCTCTGTATGGATGGATTTATTATAGTTAAATCTCCTTTCTTTTGCCAAAAAATATGGTTAGGGTTAGTAATTTTTTCACATTTCGTTTATTGTTTGTAGTCATTGTGCTTGAGAATTTGTAAGTCATTTTACATGGGTATTTTGCATAAATGATTAATTTATTGTTCATTTCTTTCACTCTCTGCTTATTATTCCTTGTTATATGTTTGTATCTTTGTCGTTATACCCATTTTGGAGACTTCAAAGAGGTTATGGCTTTGTATGGATGAATTTATTGTAGGTAAATCTTCTTTCTTTCTTCAAAAAATATGGTTAGGGTTAGTAATTTTTTCGCACTTCGTTTATTGTTTGTAGTTATCTTTATGCATGTTTGGTAGTATACCCATTAACAGGAGAAATTGTAGATTAACATAGGACTGATTGCATATATATATATATAAAGAGGGTTAGTATGAAAGCTATTAAGTGTTATTCTAATAGCTCTTTTAGAATTTCTCTATTTGTGTAGAAGCTTGTTATAACAAATTGTTATTTGCTATGGTTATTTTGTCTGGATGGAACATGTTATGTCTCTTGTATGAATATGTTTCATGATATTCTTTTTTCTTGACTGTTTGAAGTTCCCCAAAACAAACTATTCTTCATGGTATTCTTTTTTTCAGTTCTCCATAACAAACTATTCATTATCGTAGTTTTCCTCTTCTGTTCTCCATATTTTAAAGTTCTACTTAATGTGGGTTTTCGAACATCTGTCATATTCTTGTGATTGTTAAGTGTTTTTCTTATAGCTCTTTTCCAATTTCCCTTTTTGTCTCGACTGTTTGGAGTTCCCCATAACAAATTGTTCTTCATGATATTCTTTTTTTCAGTTCCCCATAACAAACTATTTATTATTGTAGTTTGCCTCTTCTATTCTCCATATTTAAAGTTCTATTTAATGTGGGTTTTCAAACATCTATCATTTTCCTGTCTATAATATTTAGTAGTGAATAAGTGTTATTCTAATACCTCTTATACAATGATTTTATTTAGAGAAATTGTAAGAGAAATATTAGAAAAATAGTATAAGAATCAGAGGTAAATGACAGATGATTGAAAGCCCACATTAAACATATTGATACAAGACAATCAATCTATGTAATAGATAGCTTGTTAATTCAAAATTTCCCACACAGACAAACACTTACCATTCTGCTTTTGCATGTCAAGGCAAGCAACCCAGCCACTGCTAGCGCATGTAGATAGCAATCTCCCCTCCTGCCATAAACAGGCCTAGGTAGTTTGTTGTAGGGAGCTTGAAACATACGAGAAAAAAGAATATCATGAAACATATTGATATAAGATTTGAGGTACTTTTTTTGGCAGTAGATATTGAAGAGAAATAGAGAAATTGTATAGGAGGTGTTAGAATAACACTTATTAGGTATTGAATATTATAGACGAAATGCAAAATTGTATTGAATTCCTTGATACATACATAGATACACACACACACATATATATGTATTGAATTGCCTGATGCATATTTCAAAATATACATATAGGAAAATATATATATCCATATATATAGACAAAGACCACTATGGCTCATTTGAAAATGCAACAAGAATTTATATATGGATATGTATATCTAAATAGATGTGTATACTATTCTTATTTGTACTAATGTACATTGAAATTTTAAAAAGAGTTTAAAATAACATATATACATTCTATTTACGCCGTGAGGAAATTGGTGCAATACAACGATATTTTACATATAGTTCACATTGTTAAGTGTTTTCCTAATAGCTCTTTTCCAATTTCCCTTTTTGTTTTGAAGTGGGTTAAAAAAAAGAAATGTGAGTAACAACAGAGGCTTTTCTGAGTATTTTCTATCCTATGAAATGATCAAAAAACATCCTCTTGATAGTGCATCCTATGATCTTCTCCTAGTCTAAACCTCTTTTCTATGTCTCGAGTTCTATCATTTTGGTATGGTTCTTAAGTGTTTCCCTAAGAGTTATTTTTTCAATTTCCCTATTTGTCTTTAATATTTAGTGCCAATTATTGTGTATAATATTTATCAGTGAATAAGTGTTATTCTAATACCTCTCATACAATTACTCTATTTTTTTTTCAATATATATATGTGTATATGTATCAGTCTATGTTTCAAAGCATCAATTTTCACATATAGTTCACATTGTATGTAAATATATATGTATGTATATATATTTATATACACATATATATGTAATATAGATATATGTACATGTGTATATATATGCATATGTGTATATGTATAGATATATGTATGTATGTTTAACTAATATTTCTTTTACAATTTTCCTATGTATCTATAATACTGAGTGCCAGATAATGTAGCTTGAATTTAGAATTGACAAGCCAACTATTACATAGATTGCTTGTCTTGTATGAATATGTTTCATGATACTCTTTTTCCTTGATCTGTTTGAAGCTCCCTATAACAAATTATTCTATTGTTCTTGTAAGAAGGATTGTTTTCAATTTTTTAAATTGTGAGATTTTGGGGTTTCTGATCATGTGTCATTTTCCTATGATTCTTAAGTGTTTTGTTGTGATTTGAAATATTTTCCCAAATTTTTTTATATGTGGACATTTATGTATGTGAAATTACATACAAAAAATATTCACAGTGAAGAATCCAATTCAAATGAAGAACCTAGTGCAAGTGAAGAAATTGCTATTACACCTTGTCAACATACTGATAGAATTTTAGGTACACTCAAAACTGCAACTGTATTAGTATCTAAACAAGGTGTGACAATAATTTCTTCACTAGGACTGGGTTCTTCATTTGAACTGGGCTTGACAAAAGAAATGTGACCAACAATAGAGGTAGAAATATATATCCATATATATAGACTAAGACCACTGTGGCTAGTTTCACAATGAAACAACAATAGACAAACAGAGAAATTGTAAAAGAGCTATTACATGAATAATCCTATTCATGGCTGGGCTGACAAAAATCCTGGCAAAAACTTCAAACAAATAAATTGAACATATAAAAGAGATATTAGAAAGAATAATACTTAATTTTTCAACCACCAAACTAATTTTATCTCCAATATGTTTATGCTTTCACACTAACCCTCTGCATATATATATGCAATCACTCCTATGTTAATCTACATTTTCTCCTATGTTAATGGGTGTAACGACAAAGATGCATAGAGATAACTAAAATAATAAACGACATCTAGGTATGTACAAGATCATGATGGGCCAAAAAGTGGCGATATAATGGGTATGTGTAGGGTATGTGGCTGGAGACTTTTTTCTAACCCAAAATTGATGAAACGAAAAGGGTTTTTAAAGGAGATTCTCAGCTTTCCACCAAAATAAAATATGCTTTGCTTTGAATTTAATAAATAATTATTATTCATTTTCTATTTGAATTATGACTAAAGTCCTAATTGATAAGCCGAGTGAAGAATATCTATAGCTTTCAAATAGTCACATTTTTTGAATTGGAAACATATGTCACATTCTATGCTTTGCATACTATAGGATTAAAAAAAAAGAAAATCATGAAGTTTTGACCAAGTTAAAGTGGTAAGAGATACAAGTTTTTATATTTTTTAAAAGTTGTAATAAAAAATTCATAATTAATTATTTACTTGGAAAAAAATTACAAAAAAATATGCATCACATTGAGACATGAGTCTTCTACTTATATCTAAAATCTTATAATTTTTTATCATTTTATTGTGGTTAGGGTGGTCGATAGACACCTACTTCTTATTTTTTCCCTAAAATTTAAGTACTCTTGCATTGAAATTTCAAATTTTCACCAAATAGATTTTTAAAATAAACTTATTATTTTAAAACTACATTCAATTTGCTACAAATTATATTCTTACATATTTTTGAAATAATATAGGTAACTTATTCAAATTTTTATGTTAAGTTGCCTAACTCTGATTTTTCTGAATTTTATCGCCACTTAAGGGCCTATTTTTTCCATGATGATCCTGCACATACTCATCCTATGATCTTCTTCCATTTAATGTTTGTTTTTAATCATCTTCCATTTTCCTATGGTTTTGAAGTGTTTTCCTAATAGTTATTTTTGCAATCTCCCTATTTGTCTTTAATATTTAGTGCCAAATAATGTGACTCAAATTTAGAATTGACAAGCCAACTATTACATAGATTGCTTGGCTTCTATCAATATATTTCATGATATTCTTTTTCCCATAACAAATTGTTCATTATCATAATTTTATGTTTAATGTGGGTTGTTGGTCATCTGTTAGTTTCCTATGGTGCTCATGTGTTTTTCTAATATTTCTTTTACAATTTTCTTGATTGTCAATAACATTTAGTGCCAAATAATGTAGCTCAAATTTAGAATTGATAAGCTAACTATTACATAGACTGCTTGTCCTCAATCAATATCTTCCATCATATTTTTTCCCCCTCGTCTACTTGAAGGTCCCTGTGAAAAATTGTTCATTGCGATAGTTTACCTCTAGTAAATTTTGAAATTTTGTAGACTGCTATGAACCGCAAACATGGCATTGATTTGTACCTTTGGGCTGCTTTCAATTTCTTGCATTTGTGTATGTTTTCATACCTCTATTAATGTTCTACTTAATGTGGGTTTTTTATCATCTCTTCTTTACTTGTCAGTCTTGAGTGTTTTTGTAACAACTATTTTACAATTTCTCTATTTCTCTATAATATTTAGTGCTCGAAAATGTAGCTCCAATTTTGAATTGACAAGCCAACTATTACATAGATTTCTTTTCTTCTATCAATATGTTTCATGATGTTGTTTTCCCCACTTTCCCATAACAAACTATTAATTATTGTAGTTCACTTGTTCTATTCTCTATGTTTCAATATGTTTTGCTTGGCATGTCACTTTACGAGTTCCTTATTCCACATGGTGATCATGTGAATTACATGCTGAGTATACATCTACTTTAGCACAGCTGGTCCAAAAAATATGTTTATCGCTGCCAACTATATAATGTTCGCATATCAATAACCCAATGTTATTTTTGACCCTTTTATCGTGTATGAGTTTATAATTTGTTATAGTACAACATTGAGCATTGCATTTACTTCTATCCATGTCACCATATAACAACACCAACATGCATTAACTCTTGTGCGAGCAAACACTTTCCATTCATGACAGGAGGAATGAGCTTGATGGACATAGGCTTTATGAAACAATTGATGTGATTAAGGAGTAGGGTGTGAAGAGTGCAGAATGTTTCATGAAGCCTCTATGCATCAAGCTCATGGCATGCAATTGATAAACATGAAACTATTTTTCCCTAGTGAGCATGTTGTTTTTGCAAAGAAATTTGGATAATTGTAATTATGGGTTATGTAGTTCATTGGTCAAATATTTGTGAACCACGTATTGCACTTGAGATTGCAGGGATGAAGAAAAGGAGGAGCTATTTTTCTCTACAGAGAATGTAGGCAGATGCTATGAAATTTTTGGTGTTTTTTTAGGGTATGTGCAGGATCATCATCGAAAAAATAGGCCCTTAAGTGGTGAAAAATTCAAAAAAATCAGAGTTAGGAAACTTGACTTAAAAATTTGAATAAGTTATCTATATTATTTTAAAAATATGTAAGAATAGAATCTGTAGCAAATTGAATATAGTTTCTCAACTACTAGGTTTATTTTAAAAAATAAATCTATTTGGTGAAAATTTGAAATTTCAATGTAGTAGTACTTAAATTTCAGGGAAAAAATAAGAAGTAGGTGTCTATCTGACCACCCTAACCACAATAAAATGATAATATTTTTTAATGAAATTTTAGATATAAGTAGAGGACTCAATGCTCGGATGTGATGCATATTTCTTTGTATTTTTTTTCCAAGTGAATAATTAATTATGATTTTATTACAACTTTTAAAAAATATAAAAATTTGTATGTCTAACCACTTTAACTTGGTCAAATCTTCATGAAATTCAATTTTTCTTTTTTTAATCCTATAGTATACAAAGCATAGAATGTGACACATGTTTTGGATTCAAAAAATGTTATACCATTTGAAAGTTATAGATGTTTTTCAATTAACCTATAAATTAGGACTTTTGTTATAATTCTAAATAGAAAATTAATAATAATTATTTATTAAATTCAGCCGGCTCTAGCGGGATTGGCTTGAGGCTGTGGGATGGCTCCTCATGGTCTTGGGTTCGATTCCGCCCTTGGTACTTACCTGGTGGTTGTGGTGGCCGCGCTGCAAACACTCTCAGGGACTAGTCTCGCCCCCCTGCTCGCCTCTAGGTGACGCTAGGTGGTAAAATGCAGGACACCCTGTTGTAACAAAAAATAAAAAATAAAAAAATAATTTATTAAATTCAAAGTAAAGCATAATTTATATTGGTGGAAAGTTGAGAATCTCCTTTAAAAACCCTTTTTGTTTCATTAGTTTTGGGTAAAAAAAAAATTGTCAGCCACATACCCTACACATACCCATCATATCACCACTTTTTGGCTCATCATGATCTCACACATACCCTTCATGACTTTATAATTCATGGTATTTATCAAGAAATTACAAGTCATGTTGTTCACTATGGATTTTATAGCATACTCTATAGGGTAAGAGTGTTTTGGTTTGTGTGTGCCGGATTTTCCCACATGATGATTATGTGTATTACATGTTGGGTATACGTCTACTTTAGGATGGGTACTCCAAAATATATGTCCATTAATGCCAACTATATAATGCTCGCATATCAATAAATAGATTTAGTAAACCAATTATAAATGCTATTAATTATTTTAAGTTTCACATTATTGTATTTTTAGGTGAAAGAAAGAAGATTTAACTATAATTTCTCCTATGGTAATGGGTATAATTCCAAAGATGCATAGAGATAACTAAAAACAATAAACAAAGGATGAAAAGTGTATGTATATGTATATGTACTTATATGTATATATATAAGTACTGAAAATTCTATAAGTTAGTAACATGTTTTGGACATCCTAGTATATTAAACTATGTATGCACATACTGTAGAAAAATTCTAAAAAAAAATGTGTTGCATTTGAATAATAAGTTTAAAATTCTACATCTATGTTGCATTTTCCATTTTTTGTGCCTATATACCCTAAGTTTCCTTATTTTTCCTTGATGCTTTGCTTGCACATGTTCTTATGTGTTCTTGAACCCACCTTTTCAATTGGTTTTATGTGATTCAAATATTTGGGAAATGTTCACCTCTAGAATTATCTTTTGAGCATTTAATTGTTTTGCTCTTCCTGTATATTACATTTAGAAATATATGTCATTGTCTACATTGTATTTTTGCCTAATATATGATAAAAGTCCATGCAATTTATACCACATTTCTTGGTCATCCTACTATTGTTGTGTGCCAAGGCGGGGGGAGGTAAATGCAATATTTAATATTTCAGTTTGAGGATATATATTGTTTTGGTTGTATTGTGAAAATGACCCACTGTGAGGTTGTTTTGATAGAAAACTATTGAAAAATGGTACCATGCACCTCTGTTAGATAAAAAATTGGAGGGTGCTACAAGTGTTGTGCTCCACATCCTACAATATTTGGCCTCATATTGTTGTTGTAAGTTGTGTTGCAATGTCTTTTTCCTGTTCCATACACATATAAAAAGCAAGAGACATTTTGATAGATTCAAATAAAATATTGCTTTGTAGTAATATTATGTTGGGCTCAATGCAAGCATAGATGGACAAGGAGATATGAAGCCCATCTGTGGGACAAATGCTGCCTAAAAGATGGCCATTGCTATAAGCATAAACAAGGTTTGTTTTATAAAATTATATTTTACTATGTTATATATTCAACTCTTTTCTTCCTGCATGGCTAGATAGGCTCTAGTACATATCAAAATCAGGTATGTTTATAAAGTTATTTGTGTGCAATTTATGCTTTGAAGCAAAACCTTTCATATTCCTTTGATGTCTTCCTTTTGATGATATCTGGCTATTTCATCCACGGAATTGGTTCTATTTTCAAACAAGACCTCCCATATATTCTTCTTTCCCTATACTTATCAACATTATAGACAAGTCCCATCTTGCCCAAATCTTTATTTGAATTCTCTTTTCCTTAAAGTTATTGCAACAAAAAAAACACTGCAAAAAAGGAAATCATCTATGAGAACACATTTTTTTTTTGCAACTTTGTCATTGTGCAATATATGATATACATGCATGCATGAATTATTACATGCACTAGAGCACAATAAACATAGTCTATTCTACCATTACATTTTTCCATGTCTCTACAGTTATCTTTTCAGATTATGGAAAAAATTATCTATAGGAAACTCTTTACCAACATTTCCATCTTTTTAAAGTTGTTACATGAAAAAGAGTAGTACAATATAAGAAATCATATATGGAAACAACAAAATTTCCCCTATTTAGCCATTGTGTGATATATGATATGGCTCCATTAAATTTTTGATTGGCCTTGCATACTTTTCTTGCTCGGGGGTTTGGCTAGAGCCCATGAGGCTTCATGATGTCAATATGGAATGGTGGAGAATGAGCATGGGTTTTGTGGTTTTTCCTTTCACCATCATACATTGGCTGCTACATATACACAACATATTTTACTCTGCCGTTTGCATTTCTCCATGCTTATAGAGCTATCTTTTTAGCTTGCTAATTCAACTATCTAAACCTGTTTCTTTATGATGATACCTATTTTATTTAGGTTATGAAAACAATTATATGATGCAATCCTGAATGTTTTTATGTAAAGAAAACCTTTCCCATCTCTTTAAACTTATACACAACTAACAAAATTTGAAATATATTGATACAGGACAAATAGAGAATTGTATAAGCGGTATTAGAATAACACTAATTTGCTACTAAATATTATAGAAAAAGACCACATTAAATAGAGCTTTAAAACATGGAATATAGGAGAGGCAAACTAAAATAATGAATAGTTTGTTACAGGGAAATAAAAAGAACAATATCATGAAGAACAGTTTGTTATCACAAAATTCAAACAGATGAGGAAAAAAGAATATCATGAAACATATTGATACAAGACATATAACATATTCCATCCAAACAAAATAACACATATAAAGAGAAAAAAAAAATTGAAAGCAGTGCAAAGGTACGGGTGAATGTCATGTTTGTACTTTATACCAATCTACAAAATTTCATAATTTTGAAATTTAAAAACAATAGTTCTTTTACAACTTCTCATTTTTTTCTACAATATTCAATGCCAAATAATGTAGATTGGATTTTGAATTGACAAGCCATCTGTTACATAGATTGCTTGTGTTGTATCAATATCCACTTTCCCATAACAAACTATTCATTATTGTAGTTCACCTCTTCTATTCTCCATGTTATTAAGTTCTATTTATTGTGTCTCACCTTTTTAATGTTCACTATGGGATGCTAAGAATTTTGTTTAGCAAATATGAATGTAATTTATTCCTATGTTTGTATATATATATATATATATATATATATATATATATATATATATATATATATATATATATATATATTCATACATTCATTGAGCTTGTCCCACTCTTTGCACAAGGTATACCTGCATCTTGTTTATGTGATCTCTTCTATTGCAGATGTGTAACACCTCTCTAAACCCAAGCTGGTAAGATAATATTTTGATGTTGATTTGATATTCTAACTATTAAATGTTATTATAATGAGATTAGACATTGATTATTAGTTATTATTCTGGATTACATGCTTCTATGTTATATATTGTCATCATTGCTTATGTACAATTATGGGCAGGAAAGGGATGATGTCAGAACACTCATATTCAAGAGGCTTACGATATCATGACTCCCTTCCTGATGATTCATGTTGCTTTGGACTATATGTATATGCA